>JAHWXV010001967.1:0-10786 GCA_024586415.1 Phrixothrix hirtus | reverse complement strand
ATTACACAAATACGAAGATCAACTTAAAACTCAATGTAAATAAATTAATAATCACACAAAAATGACAATTAATACACTTCGGTAACGAAAAACATTGGTACTAACAGCGTTTGATAAAATACAAAACAAACGCGTTGTCATGAATGCAATGAATATTTCCGATTTATGTACTTTTAGCATTTTAGGATGTCGTCAAGTTTTTATCGTTTATTCATTTAAAACGGTACGTTCAGGTGTTCTGTTATTGCAGGGGCTTTTAAATAATTCTTTAGCACGGAATGTTTAAAAAATCTTTTTTTCTTGATTTAGAACTACCCTCCGCGCAGATCGTCTAAGTTTGTCGGTGTGTTTCAAAATCAACTTGTATAGCAATTTTCCTTTTTGTTGTATTATTTTAGCACGTGGAAGCTATATATTTAGGTTAATTGTGCGTGTGTCAGCGAAGTTGTCACTTCCTTTTTGATTCGTTTTTTATATTTTTATTAGTTTATAAGTATTAAGTAGCGTTTTATTGGAATAAAGCACCTGTCGTGTGGTATTTTATAAATATTAGTCAAATTATTTAATTATTTCGTAACCAATTTTGTCTCACAATAAGTCCATCACTACTCTGACATCACTTTTCTGCCAAAACTTACTTGAATAAAGGAGTGATTTTTTAATGTTAAGAGACAAATGATCTGCTTAAACACTTGTGGATATTTTAATGCTACATTAGATACGTGTTTTATATGCCAACATTATTAACGTAAAAACGGTTTCGTGTCATTAAATCGTAATGTTTCTCAGAACTGAGTTTGCAAAGTGAAAAATGTATAATTCTGGGTTCTCGTAAAAAGAAAGATGAGAGAAGAAGATAATGTTGATATTGCAGCTATTTACTTTAGTGATAGACCAGCATAAAAATTTGTATTTTTGAATTCTAATTGTTTTCATTTTATTATAATTTAAAACAATTTCCTTCTAAATTATTGATTTTGGATACATAAATTACAGAATTAAAATTTTCATTTTCTTGTCAGTTTGTAACAAAATTAGAAAGAACAATAATTTAGTAGAAGACTCCAAAACATTCATTCTAGAACATTCCATAGAACATTCCGGTGTTTTATAGAACTAAGATAAATGATGTAATCATGAATGACTTATTATTACAACTTACAACAATAAGCCATGGAACTGGAATTTATTACATCAACATTATGACTAATTTTATTCATGATTTTTCCTGCATATTCTAGAATATCTCCTTTCCATATAAATAGCAATTTAAATTCCTTAGCTTTGCAAAGACTATTGTCTTGTTAAGAGTTGTTATAAATAAATAGAAATATAAACGTTTATTATACGTGCACTGTAAAATAAATATCTAAGTTGAATACGTGTAAATAAATATGTATAATTTAGTGAATATAAATAAAATCATTTTAAACAATTGACTAGTTTCTTTACAGTATTATAGTTTATATACTAAAAGTCAGCAGCTACTACGTTTTAAAAAATTGATATCTTATTTAATGTTAATTCGGAACTCTGTTCTATGTGTTCTTATGTATATAATACAGTTATTCTCTTAAACAGTTTTTTGCATTATAACTCAAATATCACTTCACCGTTCAGTTTCTCACTGTGAAAGAACTGCCATTCCCTTAGCATGAATGTTCCACTAATTGGCTATAAAATTGCAGAAAACTATTAAATTGACTGGCTCCTTGTTCAAAAGCCTCTTTAAATATGGGTCTTTATGTAATTTAAGTATTTTTTAGACTTTCATAAACTTTTTTACTTGGCCACCTGCACCCAAATAGTTAATAATCACCCATATAAATTGCATTACAGAATAATTAAGATAAAATAGCTAATATTAATTAATACATAGAAACTCTGTTTTGTTTGTAAATATATTCTTTAATTCTTTTCGAACGTTTTCATTAATTGGAGAATTATGATAAATAATATCTTGTGCCAATCACAACGCGCTTGGTGGTTTGTTTGTAACATACCACTCTGATTATCATTGCTTAACCTATTGCTTATGTCAGCGGTGACGGGGCAACATAAAGTGTACAGTCGCCCAGTTGGACATTGCAAATAATTGATAAAATTGAATAAATTGTATACTTTTCAGATATAAAACATAGCAACACTAATGACCATCGTTTATGATTCAGTGACATCTAGTAGTTATTAAAAATTAATATTATTAACAATAAATGGATAAATATTCTAAGGCCATTCTCAGTAAATTATTTTTTCTGGATAAAAAGTATTGGGAAACACAGTATGTATGTGTGGATAAATGGTGTTTACGGTCAATTACCGCAAGTAAAGATAAAATAACAAACAACCCATTCTATGTTAAAATCATCGTGTAATGAGAGAAACACAGAGATATAAGGTGTCCTCCAACAAATATTTCTTTATAAAAAAAGTTACCCAATGATAGATAACATCCCTTGTATGTGTACTAAAATAGAAAGATGAGAACAGTAACTCCAACTGGCGCAAATAAAATATAACATGTTATATAACGGAATAAGAAGTCTAAAGATGTCTTCTAACAAATATTTTTTCATAAAAAAATTTCCAAGGAATAGCTAAGGTTTCCTTGTGTATGTTGTAAAACGGAGAAAGATGTCTAAGGATGCCTTTCTAGAATAAATTTTCTTGAAAAAATAACCAAAGGGTAGTGAAGGTTTCCTTGTAAATGTTGTAAAACGGAAATGTAGGGCAGACAACCCAAGTAAGAGAAATAAAATATAAAGTAATGATAAAGTATTTGTTAGATGTTTCATTATGATGGAAAAAGAGGTCTAAGGTGTCGCAGCTAATTTTTTTTTAAATTACCTAATGATAGATAACAAGCTGTTACATATACAGTAAAATCTCTTAGCGGATAGCTCTCAACACCGGACATCTCTCATTACCGAACAATTCTTCTGGAACCAAATTTTTGGGTATCAATTCCTATGTTAAATACGTTCCCATTAGCGGACGCTCTATTGGATGAACGCGGACAGCGAAATTGGTCTCAAAACGTTTAAAATGCTCGTAACAATGGACAAAAATCTCCGAAAACGGGCAAAAATATAAACTCCATAACAACAGTGGCAGTTTTTTTCAAAAACAACAGTTTTTTCATCGATTACCGCATAGGATTCCTCTTTGAAACCAAATGCAGTACATAAAATGTCTTATAGTTAGTGTTAGTACTATTTTGGAACCAACCACGGCACAGAGTAATAATGGCGCCTCTTAGAAATTTTTTGACTTTTAAGACAGAAAATGAAAGTAATTAACACCGCAGAGCAAGAAAATTTAAATGTTCGCAAATTGGGTAAAAGTAATGTATTTTGCTGTTGCTTTAAAACTTTTTTAAACTGCAATTGTTAATAATTTTAGATTCAATATAGGCAAAACCCAAGCTGTAGATATTATGAAACAAAAAGAAAAAAATCGTAGACAGTGGCTATCTGGACAAAATTTGAACCAAAAAACTATAAAATTGACAAAATTTGTTTAGAATGGTTTGCCCGCGCGAGAAGTCAGAACGTTCTGATTTCAAGGCCGTTAATAATAGCCAAGGCCAAAGAAGTAGCTAGTGAATTAAAGTATGAGAATTTTAGCGCATCTGATGGATGGCTAAACAAATGGAGGGGAAGACATAACATTACCTTTAAGTGCATTTCAGGTAGTCAGCGGATATTATTCAAGAAGATGTTGATCAATTTTTAGAAAAGTTGCCAGGAATGCTATTGGGATATAAACCAGAGGACATTTATAATGCAGACGAGAGTGGCTTATATTTCAGAGCTTTGCCAGATGAAACTTTGACATTTAAAGGCGAAAAATGTATAGGGGGCAAAATGTCAAAAGAAAGATGAACCATATTATTTTGTGCCAATATGGCTGGTGAAAAAGAAAAGTTAAAAAATGTATCACTTAACAGTTTGCCTGTTACATGGACCCCCAATAAAAAAGCTTGAATGACGAGGCATAATACAACATCTTTAAATCTTTTGTCGGATCAGATTTTGAAGCATGTTGCAAAAATCGATCGCATTTCTCCTGCTTCACAGCTTTCAAAATCGGTGAACGTTTTAGAAGCTTTATATTTTATTAAAAATAGTTGGAATAGAGTAACTCCAAATACCATTCAAACCTGCTATGTCAAAGCTGATTTTAAAAATTCTGTTAAAGAGGGGGAAGATTTGCCCTTGGTAACCTTAGCAGAGTTTTTGAGAAATTTTAATAAAATTGGCCAATCTTCTAAAAGCCAACTTAAGGACTTCATTAATTTAGACCAAGGGCTCTTCACCGAGGAGTTTAATGAAAATATGGAAATTGAGAATGGATGTAAAAGACAATAAGTTATGCAGAAGAATGATGACGAAGAAGAGGAAGAAGCTTCTAGATCTATAAATTGCTATATGGATGCCTTAAAAGTTGTTCAAAACCTTAAAAGGTTTGAACATTTAAAAAATATTGTCACATTTTCAAAATTTCCTTTTGCAGGAAAAATGTAAAAAAACTAAGCAGACAAAAATTCTAGATTTTTTCAAAAATTAGGCTTTTTTAAATGTACATGTGTATGAAATAGGTTGTTTTGTAATATTTAATTTTTTTTCTATTTAGTTTTTAAGGCATGTAAAATATATTTTTCAAATAAATAAAACGCACCGAGTTGACCTTTTGTTTATTCATGACTTATTTTGAGTTTTATCATTAGCGGACTATTTCCATTAGCGGATAAAAAGGTTGGAATCATTGTTGTCTGCTAATGGGAGATTTCACTGTATATAGTAAAACTAAAATATGGGTACAGTCATTCCAAGTAGGGGAAATAAAATATAAAGCACTGCTAAACTATATGTGTGCTCAACCGTGAATTATGACGGCAAAAAGGTCTAAAGCTGTCCTCCGATAAACAGTTTTCCTGAATAAATTATCTAATGATTGCTAAGTTTCCCTTGCATACATAGTAAAACGGAGGTATGCGGACTGTCACGTCAAATAGAAAAAAATAAGGTAGTATAAAGTAATTATAAATTATACGCGTGCTCAACAGTGCGGTTTGACCGATAAAGAGTACTATGGTTTTCTTGCAATTAATGTATGTTTTAAACAATTGAACGTGTAATAGCAAAATTTTTGCTGCAAATGAACATCCCATACTCACACGAACGCGACGTATGTGTGATCTTGTAATCTTCTTGAAAAATTAAATATTGTTATGTTATGTTGTATATGTTCACGTAAATACTAATTCTATTATTAATTTTATTTTATGAAACGATAAGAAAATAATAAATATTTCATCTTAAAATTTGATGTGACTTTTTAAGAATGATTGAATGTTATTTTAAGAATTTATTTGAAAGAAAATAAATATTGATAAAGAGCCTCTTTAGACCAAACTAATACAATCACGTTTTAAATGTAATACGTGTTAGTTAAAGCATGTATTAAATTACAGTAGTATGTGTTTACTATCCCTTGATACTTATTTTAAATTATTAATTAGACAGATTTGTATTTAGATTAAATCATACTATTTAAATTTTCAATATTTATAAATCGTAGGTATGTTTTGGATAACAATTTTATAAGAGAATTTTATTCTGTAGGTTATAAAGTACAATGTGTAATATTCGACAAATTGCAGCAAAATTAGTTGTAAGCTAATTTTCAATATTTTTACATATAGCGAACTGATGAGTCCAACCGCTGGCAAGTTCATGTTTGTTTGTTAAATTATTACAATTATACGAAATTGAAAACACGAACATAAGTATTCAAATCTCAAACTAAATCGATGAACCTTCAAGTAAATTACAATGCTTAATTTGAACGAGATACGAGATAAAGCTTTACTTGAAAATTCAACCTGTGAGTACATCAAACAAAATTTAATAATTAAACTAACATGTGTTTTGATGAATGTTCTTGATGAATCATTTGTTAGCTTGGGTGAAGCAACGATAGGAAAATTAGATACATGAAAAGGGGATGAGAGAAAAGTTTTTTACACCTCAATTAACAATTAATTAAACTGATTTAAACCGAGAACAATGGCGATCGACTTTACTTAAGCAACTCTATTTTAGCGACTTATTTGATCGAGTACTCTTAAGCGATTTTATTTAAGCGACGACATATTAGCGGCTTATTTTATCGACAGCTTTTAATCGACTATTTAGAACGACGACATTTTATTGACTTATTTATTCGACATACTTCTCGCAACTCCTTTGGCGCGAGAACTAACAATATAAAAAGGGGTGTGTTGCGCATAACCGCGTGCGATCAAAAATGTAAATCGCAGCAATTGTATGCATGTGTATGTAAGGTGCAAATATTTTGCTTAAATAAAATATTAATTCAACTAACATATTAAATTATAATAAACCAAATTACATCATTCTTAAAATTCAAAGTAGATTCAAATAAAAACTAACTAGCCCGAACATATAATATGGCTATTAATTTACAGTACTGAAACGGCAGGCCTACTTTTGTTTAAACCTGTAACATTGAAGTTTGGTTTTGTTTAGATGTACTGTGACGTTACGGCTTTCTCTAATTACGTCGCGGGGAAAATTATTTGTATTTTGCTTTTCCAGGCAACAGCCGTGAAGCGGGGTTCTCTTTACAGGACTTTTCTTTGAAGGAGAGCTTGGTTGTTCATACCTAGCCAAATTTGTTGATAAATAATAAGGCAATACACCTTCATAAGTTATATATTACAAATAAAAATAAATGGATAATTAATTACAAATAAAAAATTATTTACAAGATTAGTATGAGCGGCTCAAAATAGTTATATACAAAATAATAACGAAAGATTCAAAACAATTTTGTAAACGTTCTCTAATACCAAAACAAATATGTACAAAGTGAACTAAATGAAAGCCCGTTTAGCTGTTCGTTCGCGTTTATAACGATGGCAATTAAATATTGAATATTAATTCGTAAAGCTCAATCAATGTATGTATCTAATTATCGTTGATGGCAATCGGTTTGTTTCGGCTAGCGTTAATTTTAGCAACGGACGGATGATACGATTAAATTAGTATCGATGAAATTAATTAATTAGCACTTCTCATGGAAAGGCTATTAACCAACGGTAATTCATTTCTAAAGGCCTTAAGCAAATGCTAGAATGCCTTTGGAAGTTGTCAAATAGCGGGTCTCGTATCAATGCTTCTCACATCAATACACAAACGATTTTCAATAATCGACCTAAAGGACTTGTCACATATACCTTTTGCGGTTTGTGTACCTCGTAACGCCGGCTTTTATGGCACGAGCAACAAAAGCCGACGTTCACGAGCTCGCTATGCGGGTCTAACGGATTCCTCAGTCGTGTCGTACGTTCAACTGCGACGGACAAATTTAGACAGGCGTCGCACAGGGTATGGCGGTGATTTTCAAGATTATTCAGTTATCTTATCGCCAAAGGAACTTTCGGCAATGGTGCCCGTTGCCCAGGCAACAAAGCTCTGTCGACGATAGTGGAAAGTTTGAACAACTTCCAAGCGAAAACTAGGTTCGCTGGCTAGGTTTTATATTTTAAATCAAAGGTTGATTCATTAAGCAAGCCCCACCATGAGCGTGCGACTCGATGTTTACGGCTTCGCGGTCGGATTGGGCGTATGCCGGCCTGGTAATTGATGTCCCCGGCTTCGCGGTCGGAATCGAAGTACTTACGGCTTGGCGGTTGAAGTTGAACTTGTCTAAGCGATGAACGATGAACCTCTTGGCAGACGATGTACCAAGGTTATCAAACCACTTTACACCTTCACCCTGAACGATTCAAGACCTGATGTTTAAGTATTTGCAGCCACAGCTGTATGGCTCCGCCCACTTTTTTAAGTGAACGAAGTCGCACTATTCTTGGCTCCTCCTACTCACGGAGGTTTAAAATCCCCTTGGGCCGCCCTGGACGGTTGCCAGCGTCTTCTTCGTAAGCTCCTAGCGCGGAGATGAGGGGGTTGGAGCTGTCCTGTAACAAAGAATACCAATTAACGGCCTACTCGTGAATAAACTGTTGAATTGTAGGGATGCTCAGATCTTCGTGGATTTGCGAATTTCGCATAAACCACGGAAACTTGTCTAAGCGTTCTTGCGTCGCTCTTTATATACTAATTTAGGACGCGGTATCTTTGTTCCACTAGCGTAACTTATTTGCTATTTCATTCTTGCGCTTTACGACAATTTCTGTACTTGAAATTTGCAACAAACATGTTAATATTTAAAATGGTGACATCTTATATAATATATACAATTAAGTTATTTTAACTAAATACATTATTTATAGTTTGTGTAATTCTAATTAGGCAAGCTACTGGATTTACAAACATTTATATATATATAATTAATTATTTTAATTATTAGATGTTTCCCGTACTCCGCTGATTCTTAAAGTCTTTTACATTGTCCTTTTACTTAAATATTAATAAGATTAAAACGCGCCAAGCTGTATCAGTTTTTATAATCGCGATTTTTATGTTATGAGGGTACTTTTACAGTACTAATATGTTTGCAAATTTATAAATAATATTATCTACTGAAGAAAAAGAATTTTTAGTTGAGCACTATTTTCGCTCATACGGTTTAGGTAGACAAAATAGTCCAAGCATTAAATTCGTCTGCGAACAAGTTTCGCAGCATTTCAATAAACAGGCGCCAAGTAACGCTATTATACTGAACATTATGACCAAATTTATAAAAGAAAATGTAAAGCTGGACAAGAAAAGCAGTGGATACCAACGAAAATCACGAACGTGTATTTAATCAAATTATGGGCTCACCATGTCATAGCCAACGTTGATCGGCTGCAAAATTGTATATGAACAGGAGGACTTTTCAAAAGATATTGAAACAACTTAATGCCCATTCATACGTTATTCAGACGACCCAGCAATTGAGAATAGGTGATTTTGCTGCAAGACTTGAATACTGTTCTAAATCCTTGCTTTGCAATATGATAATCCCAATTTCATCAGTAACATCTGGTACAGTGACGAATGTCATTTTCATTTGTCGGGTCATGTAAATAAGCGTAGCAATAGACTTTTAGGTTTCCAATGGCCAGAAGAAGTGCAAGAAATACCGTTGCATAGTGAAAACGTGACAATCTGGTGCGCAGTTTCTAGACGAAGAATTATTGGGTCTATTTCATTGAGGAAAAGGGACGTCCAGAAACTGTTAATCAACCGTTCGTAGATGACCTTCAAAGATTTTGCAGAGCAAGAAACTTACTCTTCGGTAGCCAGTTTTTCAGTAAGATGGGGCAACGTACCACACAGTACAGGCCACAAGAACCTTTCTGCGGGAGACGTTTGGAAACAATGTGATTTCACGTTTCACCGATTGTTCTTTTCCATCTCATTCTGCGGACTTAACATCATTGGATGCATTTGTTTCGGGTAGGCTGAAACTATGGCTTTTCCGAGATAACCCTCTGTTGACAATACAACAGTTACAAGAGAAAATTACAGACGCGATACGACAGATGAAACAGCCTGTATTTTCAAATAAGACCACAAATATGCTAGAACGATACGAACTCTGCGTTTAACGTAATGGAGGGATCTTGGAACATGTTATTCGTAAAGCTAAGATTTAAGTGTTAATTTATTATTAATATTATTTTATGTGAAAAAAGTTTGAAATGTTCAGTACTATAAATTAATAGCCATACTGTATTGACAGCCCATTATATTTGCGACGCCCTGTGTAAGATAGGTACTAGGTACAAACTTTATAGATTTGATTAATAAATGTAAAACTTGGATAAAATATTTTAACATCATGTAACCCTTCGAATAACCTAACCTTTAATATACGAATTTGGAGTTCAAAGATTTTGTTTGAAAATCTCTCCTAAAGTTAAATTGTGGACGCGCAAACGATATAAGAGGGCTATCGAGAAAGTCGTTTACGTTTTGTTGTAAAAAAGAACTTAGTACAAAAAAAAATTATTATATACATTTGAAAGGGGCATACAAATTTAGCCACTTATCATAACGGTAAACAAGCTTTGAAATTCCATTGTCAAAATTCTGCCGCCTGAGACTTCAACCAATTAGTCACGCTCTCCCTCAGTTCCTCATCGTCATCAAAGCGCTGTGTTGCGAGCCACGACTTCATTTTCGGGAAGAGGTGGAAGTTGCTGGGTGCAAGGTTCGGGCTGAATGGTGGATGAGGAAAAACTTCCCACTGAAAATCTTCAAGGACTTGTCGGGTACGTTTTGCCGTGTGTGGTCGGGCGTTATCGTGAAAAACAAAGTTTTTGAACTCAACGTTCCTCTACGATTGTTCTGAATCGCCCTTCTTAAATTTTACATAGTTTGGCAAAACCTTTCAGAGTTTATTGTTGTTTCACGTTTAAGGAAATCAATAAGAAGCACGCTTTTCCTGTCTCAAAAAACAGTTGCTATAATTTTCCTTGCAGACAAGGTTTGCATGCATTTTCTTAGCTTTTTTGGGGAATTTCTGTACCCCCACTCCATAGACTGCAATTTGGTCTCGCAGTTCACATGTTTGACCCACGTCTCGTCTCCCGTTACGATTAGATCCAGTAATTAATCGCCATCTTTATCGTAAGAGTCCAGAAATGTTAATGACGCTGTCATACGCTGATTTTTGTAATTTTCTGTCAGGAGTTTTGGGATCCATCTCGCACAAAATTTGTGGTATCCCAGTTTCTGAGAAACAATTTCATGCAACAAACTGCGTGAAATTTGTGGAAAACTAAGTGAAAGCTCTGTTATTGTGAATC
>JAHWXV010001965.1:0-14784 GCA_024586415.1 Phrixothrix hirtus | reverse complement strand
AAATAAAAATCTATGTAAAATAAGAATAATAGACTGACTGAATGATGAATGGCTGAATAATTTATTAAGTGGGCACGTGCCCTTGTGCCCTTTAGAACGATCCGCCACTGACAAATACTAAAATAGTCGTTTTGCAATCCATTCAATTTTTACCTATGAAATGAATTCCAAGTTCCTTCTGTTGCAACGATAAGCAGAAGAATTCATCACTATAAGTATCGGAATATTTTATTAGTCAATGCTATTTTATATAAACTAATTCACGAAATAATCTACTACTAAACTTCGTTTGTTTGCCACATATAAAATGGCCGCCGCAGAAAATAACATTGACCAAAATTAGATATTCATATCATTGTTTTGTTATTGCTTAACCGCAACAATGGATTGAAACTTATCAATATATGACTTTTTCAATTACGCAAAATATACCTTTAATAATTTGTTACAGGTGATTCATTTAAATGATGATTATAATTTGCTAAAAAAGCTTACAGGGGAGAGAATCGTCCAGTATCACTAGAGAAAGCTCTATTAATATTTGTGGTGTATTAGCAAGCAGGATACCTTAAATCCCATAGCAAAAAAGTTTTATGTAGTCCCTTCGACTATAATATAAATCGTTGATATGCTACTGTATATAATAGTAAGTTTAAAAGACAAAAGACAAAAAAGGCCAAAAACTAAAGATGGGTTTCAACAAATTAGTAATGAATTTGTTCATTACCCAGATTAATAAAGGTGAATAAAATAGATTTAAATAAATACTTGTGTTTTGTAAGCGTTCTAGGAGCAATAGATGGTATCCAAGTTCGTATAAAGGTGCCAAGTTGTCAGCATGATAGTTACATCAACCGGCATTCAAATCATTCTTTTTTTTGTTTACTTACAGCTTATTCTTATTTAGCTGTGATTTGCTAAATAAGGGAGCTTGTTTGCATTCTCTCTTGGAAGTGAGAAGCTAATGGAATGGGTTTTATTTAGTGGTTTAATCTGTGCTTGTATTTAGGAAATGTTGAGCCAATTTTTTAATCAAATGAGAGGAGTGGTTAGCTAGTCGCTCGTGCATATTTTCTCTGCGCTGAACTGTCAGATTAATACAGTCAGTAGCCTTTAAATCCTTACGAACGTCTTTATTCTTCATGTAGAACGCAGCGTTGGTTATTAAACGCAGCATTTTGTTTTGCTCCATTATTATTGTTTATTTAGACCCAAGTGACACCAAGGACCATAATTCATTTCCGTAGATCCGAGCTGGTATTAATACTACCTTTAGTATTTTGTTTTTTACCTCTAGTTTAAGTTTGCTTTTAGGGCCTAAAATGTTATACAGTCTGAAAATTGAAATTTTCACAAGAATTTCTCTACTTTTGGTGTGGAGCTGAAAATTTAGATTTGTGTCTAGAATTATGCTTAGGTAAGTGCCGCTTGTTTCAACATTATGTTTCCCTAATTGATGGGATTTGCCTCGTTTTTTGGTAAAACGGATTACCTGGGTCTTTTGAGAATTTAGCTTGATTTTTCAAGATTTATAAAAATCTTGAAGAGTTTTTTCTGCTTTTGTAAGCCTAGCTCTAGCGCAGGATATTCTGAAATTCCTAGATAAAATTACAATACCATCGGCGAATTAGAGAGTTCTCAGTCCTTTAATTTCCTGGAATTTTGGGACGTCGTGGATAAAGATATTGAAGAGAGTGGGAGAGAGGGGTGATCCTTGCGGAAGGCCTTCTCTTGTCTTTCTCACGGCGGATATGTCTGTGCCTACTTTTACTTTAAAAACTCTATCCGATAGGAATGAGCTGATCAATCTTATAGAGTCGATCGGAATTTTAAGGAGGGCCATTTTAAATATGACTGCATCCTTCCAGACCCTATCATATGCCTTCTCTATGTCAAATAGGCTGTCATATGATAAGCGTTTTTCGTTTTTGGCTATGGCAACGTAATTTGTTAAAATTTCTGCCTGTTGTACTGCTGAAAGCTTTTTCAGAAATCCAATTTGTGTATTATGGTGCGTTGTCATTAGATTCCAGTACTGTTTGTAATCTAATATTCGCTTTTTTCTTACTTCCTTCATTCCGTTGTTGAAGATCGATGTGGTCCTATACAAGGGTTCGTCATTAGCACCCTCCACTTAAAGGTAGGGTGGCCCCTAGGCGGCTCTGCGCCCTAGCCTTAATTTGTACGGTGCTTCTGTATTGCCTTTTCAATTAGACCCGGTAGTATTTTTCTTAATACATTTTCTATTGCTTCTCGCAGTTCGTGTGGGTTGCTTTCTCTTGGTTTATCGTTTTCGGTTTTTGTGGCCGATGCGTATATGATCCCTTCCTTTCGGGCTGAGTCGTTAGACTGTTATCATTTCTAATTGTTTGTCCTTCTGTTCGGGTTGGCTGGGTTTTTCGGGCATGACCTAGCGCATGCCGGATGATCAGCGGAGCAATTGCTTCATTTTGTGCTGGAGCCCGATGTACGCTCGCACCTGGATGTTAGGTGCCTTCCCGCGCAAATCATGCATTTATATGAAGATAAACACCTATAAGACACGTGTCCGAAAGCCCGGCAGCGGTAGCATTGCCCGGGAACTTTCGGTTTTCTCTTTTCTTCAGTGCTAACCGTGATCTGCAGGATTTGCCTTATCCCAGGCATTTTCGGTTCATCTTCTTCACAATTACTGATTATCAGAATTAGTGGCAGTTCTTTCTTTCTTCTTTTCAATCTTAGAATCGTGTCGAATTGGTATCCCTGTTTGATAACGTCTTCTTCTACCTCGTTAAGCGGGATTGAGGTAGGAATTCCTCTTATGACAGTTCTGGTTTCTCTTTCTTCTTGAAGTTGGAAGTAGTGGCATGCTATCTTCCACTGCTCCAAGATTCTAAGTAACATTTTGAAATCTTCGTTGCTATTAGTAAAGATACGCATACGGTCCTTTGTGTTTTGAACTTCTTTGAAAATAATGTTGATTGCTCCGGCAGCTGCTTTTATGTCTAGATAATTATCCCTGTTTGGGAGAACTATTGGTGGTGGTCGTTTCGAGATGGACTGCTTTTTTCTGTCTTCCGGCTCCTAGTTTGGGGCTTCTGCTAGCTTTGTTTGTTTGGTTCTTTTTCCTGCTTCCGCTGTAGGCTTTTGATCTGTTTTGGCGTGTTGGAGTTGAGCATTCCCACTTGTGTTGCTGTGTCGCCCTCCTCCATCGCTTGCATGGGATCTCCTGTTGTTTCTGTGTTGGTTATGTCTACTTTCCTTTTCTTTCTTTTTCTTAACTTCTTGACTTTATCTTGGAAGGGTTCCTCGTTGGTTTTTTCCGATCTTTCTTCTTTTCTATTTTACTCATGTTGATTTTCGTATATGATCAGCTCTTCTGTGAGTGTTCTTATGACTGCGCTGCCTTTTTCTATTACTGTTTTATATCCATTGATCTTCTCCAAGATATTCTCAATTTCTTCTCTCCTTGATGAGACCATATAGACCTTCATTGAACTTGTACTTGTTAAAGTAGACGGCTTTAGTATTTCTGAGCTTGATTTACTCGCAAAAGTCGGGTAAAACGTTCGGCTGTCGTTCATGTTAATGTTTCCGACCCACCCACTGAAGGAGTGAAGGGTCTAAGGCTCATTAACAGAAACATATGAACGGCTAGGAAACGGAAGAGGCACTACATGCCTGATTTCGTCTCCTACTCGCCACCAGACTAACATTCGCTTTTGTTACCTCCTTCTTCGCCCATGCTAACATCTGGCGTTGACCTATGCATGGGTTCGTTTCTAGCACCTTCCACTTTAAGCGAGTTGAGGCTAACCCCTCGACGGCTTACATCATTTGACTTGCCATTTTTTTATGCTTGTATAAAGGTGGGCTCGTAGCCTCTCAATCATGTTTTCCTTTCTTTTAACCGCTCTTTCTAGGAGGTCCTCTGCCTTTAATTGTTCCCTCAAATCTTCGTTTCGTATGTAGAACGGTACATTGGTGACCAGCCTTGGCAGCCAGTTCTATGTTTTGGTTATTATTCTTTTGGTTGACTCATTCTTTGTTGCCTATAGCTCCTCCCCATATGTTAATGCTGGGACTATTACCGTTTTGATAATTTTCAACTTTGTCTCAACTTTTAATTTGCTATTTGGGCCTATTAGTCCATATACCTTATGTGTGTTTTTCCTCGCAATGTTAGCCCTCATCTTTGTATGCAATTTTAGAGTCATATTGTGGTCTAGGCGTATCCCTATCCCTAGGTATGTTCCCGCTTTTGGGATTTTTTGTTGACCGACTAATTTTGACCATATACCTTTATTCGTAAATTTGATTACCTCTACCTTTTTGGCGTTTAATGTTATTTTCCACTGTTTACAGTATTTTTTCAGCGTCTTCCCTGTTCGTGCCAGTTTGCATCTTGCCGCTGGATGCTGTGAATGGTATGAGAGAATTGTTGTATCATCAGCGAATTGGAATACTTTTACTCCTTCTACTTCTTCAAATTTAGGCCTATCATTGATGTATATATTGAGCAGGCTTGGTGATAGCGGAGATCCCTGTGGGAAGCCCTTCTCTGCTATTTTGATCGACGACATATCTGTTCCTATTCTTACTTGGAATGTTCTTTTGTTTAGTAAAGAGCCTACAAATTTTAGTATGCCTGCAAGTACCTTAATTCCTACGATTTTTAACAGAATTCCATCCTTCCACTTTCTATCATAGCTCTTTTCTATATCACACAGTCCTATGAATGCTGTTTTCTTGTTGGCCCTGGTTTTCCTTACTTTTTGCATCATATTGGCGACCTGTTTAATTGCAGCCAACTTTTGTGTGAAGCCAAATTGATTGTCAGTGATTAGGTTGTTTAGTTCTAGGAATTGTAATTCTTTATTTGCGAAATATTCGATTATTTTTTTCATCCCATTTAGTAGGCTTATCGGCCGTCTATTTTCAGGTAATGCCGGGTTTTTATCTTTTTTTGGTATAGTTATTATCGTCGCTTGTTTCCAGGATTCCGGGTAATGACATGTCTTGAATATTGCATTTATGATGTTCTGCATTTCTTGCAGTGTTCCTTCGGGTAGTATTTTTAGGGCTCTATTTGGTATCCCGTTTGTCCGTAGGGTTTTTTAGTCTTTAGTATTTTGATTTTCCCTTTCAAGTCCTCTATTGAGATTTTTAATGGGTTTTCTATCTTTAGGCGTGGGATTTGCTTTGCCACCTATTTCGCCAGTATTTCTATACCTTTTGCAGAGGACTTTGCTTAGATTTTGAATTGTTCTGTTATGTGTAAGCTGATTACTTCAGCTTTTTCTGGAATTGTAAATTGCAGTTTTCCCTTGTAGTTTATGGGAGTATTCGGGTCCCGTTCTTTCCTACATGTTTTGAGAGGTCTCCACATATTCTGGTTGCTCTCTTCCTGCATCTCTTGCAGCAAGCTTTCCCAGCTTTCTTTCTTTCTGTTTTCTATTATGTTGTCTACCTCTTTTTGTTTGTTTTTAAGGAGTATTTTGTCTCTTGTGTTTATGTACCTGGCCATCTCTTTTTATGGTGTTCTTTTCTTTGACTACGTCTTTTTCTTGTTGGGTCAATCCCCATCTGTTCAGTTATGTTTGTTGAATTTCTTTTTGACTGTTCTGTAGTTCTTTTTGAATTACTGCCGTTATTCTCTCTACCGCTTGGTCAATTTACTGTTTGCTTTCTATATTTGCTGTTAGTTCGAATTTCTCCATATTGAACGCGAATTTTATCCAATTAGTTTTTACTTTTTTTGCCCCTCCTTCTTGTTGATTGATACCATTAATTTCTATTATCACTGGGAGGTGATCAGAACTGAATGCATACTTGCTCCTTTCTGTCTTTGATTTCCACCTTAATTTATGTTGCATCCCAAAATCAATTTTTCTCCTCTTTTCCGGGTTGGGATTGATGTGGCATTGTTTGGTGTTATTACCGTTGTTTCTGTTTTGTTATCTAGAAATTTTTATAATATTTTGCCATTAACATGCTGCTTCTGCAAACCCATGTCAGATTCTTTGCGTTTAGGTCCCCGCTATCAATAAGGGACCGAATCTCGTTAATTGCGATAGGTTGTCTTCTGTTAATTTGTTACTGGAAGGGTTGTATACCGCTATTAGGTTGACCTCTTTCTTATCAATTTGGATCATGACCACTGTTGCTTCTAATTTGGATCTTTCTTTGTTAGCTATTACTGTTAGGGCTTTGGCACATATCGATTTGTCTACCGCTATTGCAATATCCCCTCCTCTCTTCTTCCTTCTCTTTCATTTGTTGTTAAATTGTATCAATGTAACCAGAATTTATCACCCTTCTTTAGGTGAGTTTCTGTTACGAATGCCACTGAAATTTCACTTAGTTAGAGGAACTGTTCGAATTCTTTCCTTTTATTGCTTATTCTATTGGCATTCCATATAGTGATTTTGTTCATTGTGTCGTGTTTTTAATAATTTGTGTAATTATCGTCGAAATTAGTTTGTTTATTGCGCTTTCTATTGAGGCTAACATTTTTAGTGACAGTCCTTCGTTTGTTATTGCAGAGTTTACTAGTTTAGATGTTGTCCTTCCTGCTTAAGATATGGTGGGTTTTGTTTCTGCTCGTTTCATTTTGTTTTCCAGCTCTTTCATTATTTGTCTTTTGATGTACTATGAATTTTACGTGCATTGCTTGTAGTTTGCGGGGTGTTGTGCCCCGAAGTTACAACATTTACTCATTGAATACGGTCTAAGATCACATGTGTAGGTTGGGTGACCTTTCGCGCATTTTAATCATCTGTATGGTGCAGAGCTCCTGTACGAGACATGCCCATACAATTGGCACCTGTAGAATTGAGTAACTTTGATAGGGCGTCTTTTAGCTTCCTACTCTTAGTTTTAGGATTTTTTTCAGATTAAAAATTTCCTTTTCTTTTGTTGTTTTGGTGCAATTGACTGACATCAGTAGAAATTTTCTTGATCTGTTTCCTAGCTTTTTTACCGTATTCACTTTGTAGCTTCTTTGCTACAGTTAGTCTTTTATTTCTTCTTCTGGGATACCCCTGATCACTGCCTTCAGATCTTTTTCGTCCGTGAGCTGGTATGTGTGGCGGGGCTCTTCCATCGCGTGTACAAGCTTTCGTAACATTCTGAATTCTCTTGTCTTCTGTATGTAGTGCTTATAGCCCTAGAAATATACAAATTGTTCATACTTGTTGCCTCTTTATCACATGAATATGAGTCCTTGTTCCGTATGACTATTGGATGTGGCTTCTTGACATTTTGTATTTATGTGGTTGTGTGTTTCATTGGTTTTTTGAGTGGAATTACCATTGGTATTGGTTCTTTCGTTTCTTCTTCGGAGTTCTGCGTCCAATCTGTGGTTTGTGAATTGGTGGTTAATTCTATGTTCATTGATTGTTAAGACGTACCTTCGTCCTCGTCTTCTCTTCTTTCTTCTACTTTCTTTTTCTTTGCATGCCTATCGTACAAGTAGTCATGGTTTTCTTCGGCGTCGTTAATTTTGGTTAACTCGTCTGTTAGCTTTTTAATGTCTTTCTCGACTTTTTGGATCAATACCCCGATATTTTCAATTTCGCTTTTTATCTTGTCTTTCTTATTTTCATTCGCTATGAGTGGTTTCATATTTGACAGAACTAATCTCGGAGCTTTCAAAAGTTCGGTATTCATCGCACAGAACTTTAACTTGTTCGGTTTGTTGCACCCGACCCACCTACTCTATAAGTAAGGGGCTTAAAGTACAACATGCGCACTTGTTCCATTCTAACCTTACTACGTCTGTCCTCTAAAACAACGTTGCGACGTCTGATAACATTCGCTTTTTGTTGCTTCCTATTCTTCTTCGTTAAGGACCGGCGTGGTCCTATGCAAGGGTTCGTCATTAACACCCTCCATTTAAACAGAGTATAGGGTGACCCTAGGCGGCTCTGGACCATGGTTTTAATTTGTCCGGTGCTTCTGTACAGCCTTTTCAATTAGACTTGGTAGTAGTTTTCTTAATACCCTTTCTATCGCTTCCTCCAATTCGTTCGAGTTCCTTTCTCTTGGTTTGTACTTTTCATGTTTTGTGTCCGAAGCGTATGAGATCCCGTCCTTTCGGGTTGAGTCGTTGTACCGTTTTCTCTTCTGATCGTGTGTCCTACTGTTTGGGTTGGCTGGGTTCTCTGGGCATACTCTAGTGTATGCCGGATGATCATCGGAGCAATTGCTGCATTTAATAGTGGAGTTCGCTGGACGTTCGCATCTTGATGTCGGGTGCATCCGCGCGCAAATCATGCATTTGTATGAGGATAAACCCCTATACAACACGTACCCTAAGGCGCTGCCCAGGCACTTTCGGTTTCCTCTTTTCTTCGGTGTTAACCCTGATCTGCAGGATTTGCCTTTTCCCGGAGTTCTTTTCACCTATTTTTCCTTGCTGAGGACCGGCGTGGTCCTATACAAGCGCTCGTAATTAGCACCCTCCATCCTAGGTGACTCTTACTCTTAGTCTTAGCTTGAGCATTGCTTCTGTAGCGCCTTTTATATTAGGCTTGGTAGGATTTTCCTTAATAGCCTTTCAATCGCTACCTCCAATTAGTTAGGGTTCTTTCCTTTTGATTTATCTTTCTCATTTCTTGTGGCCGAAGTGTACGAAATCCCTTCCCTGTGGGTTGGTTCGTTGAGCCGTTTTCTTTTCTGCTCGTTTGTCCTTCTGTACGGGTGGGCTGGATTCTCTGGGCATGATCTAGCGCATGCCGGATGATCTCCAGAGCAAAATACTACATTTAGTTGTGGAGTCCGCTTGGCGTTCGCATCTTGATGTCTGGTGCGACCCTGCGCAAAACATGCACTTGTACGAGGCTTTGCACCTATACTATACGTGCCCGAAGGCCTGGAATCGGTGCCACTGCCCGGGCACTTTCGGCTTCCTCTTTTCTTCGGTTTTTACCCTGATCTACAGGATTTACCTTATCTCGGCGATTTTTGATTGTCTTTGTTCACTGTTGCTGATTATCAGAATCAGTGGTAGTTCTTGTGTTCATCTTTTTAACCTGTATCATTAGATCTTCCTCTACTTCATCAAGCGGGATTGAGGTAGGGATTCCTTTAATAACAATTCTAGTTTGTTTTTCTTCTTGCAGTTGGAAGTAGTGGCATGCTATCTACTTCTGCTCCAATATTCTGCGTAACTTTTAAATTCTACACTGCAGTTGGTGCATAATCTAATGCCATCCTTTTTATCGTGAGCTTCTCTCGACATTATGTTAACTGATTCGGCAGCTGCTTTTGCCTCTAGATAGTTTGCTTTGTTTGGGAGGATTATCGGTTGTGGTCGTTTCGAGATGTTCTGCTTCTTTTCCTCTTCCGGATTCGCGATTGGGACCTTTATTGGTTTTGATTGAATTGTTCCTTTTCCTGTTTCTTCTTTAGGTTTTTGGTTTGTGTTGGCGTATTGGAGTTGGACGTTCACGCTTGTACTCTTGTCCTCCTCCTCCATTGCTTTCATAGGGTCTTCTGGTATTTCTGAGTTATTAACTTCCACTTTCCTTTTCTTTCTTGTCCTAGACTTTTTAGTTTTAAGTTGGAATGGTTCTTCGTCGTCTTCTTCCAATCTTTCTTGTTTTGCACTTTCCTCTTGTTCACTTTCGTATTTAGTCGGCTATTCTGTGAGTTGTTCTATGACTGCATTGTTTTTTTCAATTATTGGTTTATATTGCTTGATCTTCTCCATGATCTTGGCACATGCTTCTTTATTTGATATGTCGTAGTAGACTTCCATTGAGCTTGTACTTGCTGACGTAGTCGGCTTTAGGATTTCTGATTTTGATTTGCTCGCAAAGGTCGGGTAGAACGTTTGAGTGGTGTTCATGATAATGCTCCCAACACACCCTTTCAATGAGTGAGGGGCTTAAGGATCATCAACTGAAACAAATGAACGGGTAGGAAAAAGAAGAGGCACTACGTGTCTGCTTCCGTCGCCTACTCGCCACCAGACCGTTATTCCAGAGTTTTTCTTTTTACCTCCTTCTTTCTCCATGCTGAGGCCTGACCTATACATGGGATCTTTTCTAGCACTTTCCACTTAATATGAGTGAAAGGTGGCTACGGGTCGGCTTATGTCATTTGACTTGCCATTTCTTTTATTTTGTTTGAGTGGTGGGCTCTTAGACTCTCGATCATGTTATCTCTCCTTTGGATCGCTCTTTCTGGGAGATTTTCTGCCTTTAATTAAACCATCAGGTCTTTTTTACGTATTGGATGCCAGTGTTAATAGCCAGTTCTGAGGTTTGCTTATTATACTTTTTGTCGTCTTGTTCTTTGTTGCCCATAGCTCCTCTCCATACGTTACTGCTGTGAGTCTTACAGTGTTGATGATTTTTAGTTTTATCTCTAGTCTTAGCTTGCTACTTGGGCCTATTATTCCATATAATTTGAGTGCGTTTTTTCTTGCTACATTAGCCCTCAACTTTGTGTGGAGTTTTAGCGTCAGTCCATGATCTATACGTATCCCTACATACGTTCCTGCTTTTCGTATTTCCTGATGATCTATTGACTTTGACCATCTTCCTTTGTTTTTTGAATTTTATTACTTCTGTTTTGTTGTCATTCAGTGTTATCTTCCACTGTTTGCAATATTTTTTCGACTTTTGCCCTGCTCTTGCCAACTGGCATCTTGTCGCTGGGTGTTGTGTGTGGTAAGAAAGGATTGATGTATCGTCAGCAAATTGGAAAGCTCTTATTCCTTTTGTCTCTTCGAACTTGGGCATGTCGTTGATGAAAATGTTAAATAGGCTTGGGGATATCTGTGATCCTTGTGGGAGGGCTTCCTCTGCTACTTTTGTCAATGACATGTCTGTTTTACTTGAAATGTTCTTTTGGTTATGTCATTTTTAGTAGAACTCCGTCTTTCCACGTTTTATCGTAGGCTTTTTCTATGTCATAAAGTCATACAAATGCTGTTTTCCTGTTTGCTTTGGCTTTGCTTTTCTCCTGCATCATGTTTGTTGGTTGTTGAATTGCAGCTAGCTTTTGTCTAAAGCCAAATTGGTTGTTCGTTATTTTGTTGTTTTGCTCTAGAAATCGTTGCAACTCTTTGTTTGCGAAGTATTCAGTAATTTTCGCCATCCCATTTAGAAGGCTTATCGGCCGCCTGTTTTCAGGTTGTGCCGGGTTCTTGTCTTTTTCGGTATTGTTATTACCGCCGCCTGCTTCCATAACTCCGGGTAGTGGCCATTTTTGAATATTGCATTCATTATGTTTAGCATTTCTTGTAGTACTCCTTTAGGTAGTATTTTCAGGTATCTGTTCGGTATCCCGTCAGCGCCTGGAGCTTTTTTAGATTTCAATGATTTATGCTTCTCTTTCAAATCCTCTAATGTAATTTTTAGCGGATTTTCTATTTTTATTCGTGGGATTTGTTTTGCCACTTCTTTTGCCAGTTTTTCTATGTCTTTTGAAGAGGACCTTGTTTTATTTTTAAACTGCTCTGTTAGGTGCCTGCTGATTGCTTCTGCTTTTTCTGTGTTAGTAAAATGCAGTTTCCGTTTGTAGCTTATGGGGTATTCTGATCTCTTTCTTTTCTGCATTTTTTGAGCAGCCTCCACTTATTCTGGTGACTGTCTTCCTTCATCTCTACTAGCAAGTTGTCCCAGCTTTCTTTCTTTCTATTCTCTATCATAATTTCTACCTCTTTTTGTTTATTTTGGAGAAGTATTTTATCTCTTGAATTTCCAAGTTTCGCCCACATCCTTTTTATGTTATTCTTCTCTCTGATTATGTCTTTTTCTTGTTTTTAGTCCCCATTTGTTTAATTGAGTTTGCTGTACTTCTTTCTGACTGATTTTTAATTCGTTTTGTATTGCTGCCGTGATTCTTTCTACTGCTTGGTCAATTTGTTGCTTATTTTCTATTTCGCTATCGGTTCAAATTTTTCCATACTAAATGCAAATTTCAGCCAGTTTGTTTTGGCTCTTTTTGCACCGCCTTGTTGGTTGATACTGTTTATTTCTACTATCACTGGAAAGTAATCCGAACTTAATGCGTATTTGGTCTCTGCTTTTGGTTTCCATTTTAATTTGTGAAATCGATTATTTCCCCCTTCTCTTGTCAGTTCCAACAGGTCGTTTTCCGTTATTCTATTACTGGGGAGGTTGTATACCGCTATTAGGTTCACCTCTCTCTTTTCTATTGGTATCGTGACCCCTGTTGTTTATAGTTTGGATCTTTCTTTGTCTATTATATCGGTTAGGGTTTTGGCACATATTGTTTTATGTACCTTATTGCTACACCCCCCTTTCCTTCCTTCTCTTTCTTTCCTTGTTACGTTATACCCGTATAGTCAGAATTTGTCACCCTCCTTTAGGCATGTTTCAGTGATGAATGCCAATAAAATTTCGTTTGCCTGGAGGAATTGTTCGAGTTCGTACCTTCTGTTGTTTATTCCATTGGCTTCCATATAGCGAATTTGGCGATGCTGCTGCTCATTATGTTTTTGTGTTTTGGATTATTTGTGCTATTAGGGATGGTATCATTTTGCTTATTGGGTTTTCAATGGTCGCTAACATTTTTTGGTGAAATTTCTTCATTGTTTACTGTAGTGTTTACGAGTTTGGACTTTGTCCTTTCGGCGTAGGAAACACCAGGTCTTATTTTCGCTCGCTTCATTTTGATATTTATCTCTTCCATTTTTTCCTTTTTATGAAGTCTGGCTTTTGTGTACATAGCTTGTAATTTGCTGGGCGATGTCCCCCGCAGTTGCAATACTTTGTATATCTTGGGTGATCTTAGCACATTTCAAACATTTGTACTGTGCGGAACATCTATACGAGACGTGCTTGTACAGCTGGCAACTATAGAACTAGGTGGCCTTGTGGATCCCATAGTAACTTTTAATTTTAAGATTTCTTTTAGGTTGAAGATTTCTTTTCGTTTTATCGTTTTCGGGCAGTTCAATCAGTGGGAATATTCGCAATCTATTTCCTAGACTCTTGACTGTGTTCACCTCATAGCGTCTTTCAAGCAGCTTGTCTTTTACCTCTTCCTCGGTGATGCTTTCTGGTACGCCCCTGATCACTGCCTTCAGCTCTTTTTCATCTGTGAGCTAAAATATGTGGCAGGGTTCTACCATCCCTTGTAGGAGTTTTCTTAACATTTTGAATTATTTTGGCGTCTCCGTGAATAACTTTATGCCCTCTGTGGCTTTTACAGCGTTAGAGATATTGAAATTATTCATACTTGCCGCCTCTGTGACTCGTTGGTGTGCGTCCTTGTTAATCATGACTATTGGCGGAGGTTTCTTGGTCTTTGATGGTTACGTGATTGTAGGTTCCATCAACTTTTTCGGTGGTATTACCATTGAAATCCGTCCTTCTTCCTCTTCGGAATTCTGTGTCCTTTCTGCGGTTTGTGAGTCGATGGTTATCTGTGTGTCCATTGCTTGTTGGGACGTATCTTGGTCCTTGTCTTCTATACTTTTGTCGACCTTTTTCCTCTTCGCGTGTCTATCGTAGAAGAATTCGTTATTTCCTTCATCGTCGTCCATCTTGGTTAACTCGTCCGTTAGTCTTTGGATGTCTTTTTGAACTTTTAGTGTCAATGCCCTGATATTACTGATCTCGTGTATTATCTTTTCTCTCTTTGTTTCATACAATGTGGGTGGTTCCATCTTTGATAGAACTAACCTCGGAGCCTTCAGTAGTTCGTTGTTCATCGCACTGTACTTCACGTAGAACTTTTTAGGTTTGTTGCAACCGACTCACCTGCTCTATGAGTAAGGGGCCTAAAGTACAACTCGCGCACTCGTTCGAATCTAACCTCAACACGTCTGCTCTCAATGTTCTCTCAAGTGCGACTGGTTATCCCGGAGTTTTTTTTGTACTTCCTCTATACCCAGCTGAGGACCGATCGGGTCCTATGCAGAGGGTCGTCACTAGCACTCTCCGCTTAAAGGGAGGGCAGAGTGGCATTGTTTGGAAACGTGACTTCTGATGCTCCCATTACTCACTTAAGAAGGAACTTTTCTATGAGTCCTGACAGTATCTTTACCAGGATCTTTTCTATTATCGTCTCCAGTCTTTTTTGAAGTTCTTCGTTTTTTTCAACAAGCTTGTTTTCCTTCATTATTGTGGCGTAAGACACGCCTTCCCTTGTATTGGAGTTTTTGGTCCTTAAGTGCTTTTAGGGATGAAGGTTTATCGGATTGACTGGATTGCTTGTGCACGCTCTGGAGCATACCAGGTGATCTCACCGCAATTTGCGTATTTAGTTTTTTCATCCGCTGGCTTTTCGGTGGTTGGGTGTGCTCCTGCACATAGCATACATTTTCATTGGGCCATGCATCTATATGCTACGTGCCGGGATACTTGGCACTTAAATCATTGATCTGGTGCCATTGGTTTTCTGTTTTCCTCCGTGGAAACTACTATATGGAGAATTTGTTTAATGTCTTCTATTTTGGGGCCTTCTGCCGTTTTATCACTTATTACTAGAATAAGTGGTAGTTCTTCTTTGCTTTTCTTCAATATAACTAGTTTGTTGAATTTGTACCCTTGGAGCGGAGGTGCTCTACTGTTTCGTCTAGAGTGATTGAAATCGGCAAACCTCTTATTACTGTTCTTGTCTATTTTTCTTCCTCTAGTTGGTAATAATGGTATGGAAATTCCATTTGTTTCATTATTGTTAGCAGTACTTCGAACTCTGCTTTCATCTTTGTGAATATTCTTTCACAAGACGAAATCGCAATAACGCATGTGGCAGAAACACCAGTGTTTTAGCAACGGCCGGTAAAGCTACAGTGGAGCGAGGCGTGGTTCTCCTATACTG
>JAHWXV010001944.1:0-13650 GCA_024586415.1 Phrixothrix hirtus | reverse complement strand
CGCCTGTGGGTTTGTGAAGGTTTTCAATGTGTAACAGGCAGATGGCTGCTTGAGGATAATGTAGACAAAAATTTAGGTGTGCTTGTAAAAACTATTATACACCGTATTATATATTAATTTAGTTCTCTCAATTTTTGCACAAAGCAACGCTGTTTCAGCTGTATAACTTTTATACAAATGCAAAATTCGTGACATATTCCGCCTATCTTGTAAAACCCTTGAATTGTCAACACTGCAGTGGATATAATATATTGTAGTATCTATTTACAGAAATTTTAGTATAAGTATTTTAATGCTAAGTTGTAAGGTATTAAGCATTTTATATCTATAATTAAATTAAACTAGATTTTCGTAAATGTAGCCTTCAACTGGCAAGAACCCAGCGCACTATTGATATCACTATATAAAAAATGTCCTATTGAATTTTAAGTTTATTTCGCATTTATTTATGATACCCTCTTGATAAAATTTTGAACATAGTGAACCAGAAATAGCTTTTTAGATAAGCTTGAATTCGCAGTTACTTTTGAAGGTATTAGTACAAGAACTTTAGATCGTTCAAAATTACGCTAAAAATTTGGCGTGAGCAACGCACGACATTCTCTTATGTATTTTCAATTTAATTTAGGGTGGAAATTGAATTATCTTTTTTAATACAGTGTTATATTTTCGCCATACCATTTTTTCCCATGTGATCCGAAATTACTGCATTTACTTTAATCGAAAAACAATACACGTTTCCAGAAATTCATGTTATTCCTATGGTACTTTTGTGGGAATTTTATTTTTTTAAGCCGACTGCTTCCGCTAATAAAAGATTTTTCTCTCGTCATTCTTCGGTGAAAATTTTTGTTTAGCAACACTTTTCTATTAGTTTCAGGATTTACTATTTTGCCCGATGTTAGAGCCAGATCAATAGCAAGTGTCGGTTGACTAATTTGAGGATTCTAATGCACTTATTTTAAAATTTGCCACTCATCTGGTGCGTTTAATATCTTTGGACGGCCTGTTTGCTGTCTATTTTCTGTTATATTGATCCCCTTAAATTTTTTAATTACGTGCTGAATCGTGGTATGTGGTTATCTAACTTCTTTTGTAAACTGATGTAGACTTTTACCTTGTTTAAATAATAAAATCATCTTTTCTCTATCACTCACGGTCCTTTCACCATCGGAGATATTTCTCGCCAAATTGTGATTTAATGTTGTTCTATTTATTAGGTAAACTACCAAAAACTACTTAGTAGTTCACCTCTACGAAGTTAGGTCCCCGCTTTTCGAATTATCAAATTTCAAAAGTTGTGCTGAATTGTTCTAAATTGTGCTTGAACATTATGATCATAATACGAAAAATGCGCCAAAAATCGAAAAAAAAACTTATTTTATACCAGCCCCCACACTTTATGTGTTTCTCAACTTTCTTAATTGTGTAGATTGTGCTTACATTATTAGAGAAAGTTACGTCCAAAAAATATTTTCGAAGGTATAGGATTGAAATAACGTTTAAATTAACATCAGTCACCCGAATTTCATATAATTAAATATCTGAGTTCTGCTAGCGTAGCACAACTCAGCACAATCACCAATTTCGTCAGCACAACGATATAAAGGGCATTTTACACTTGAGCGCGGCCGTTCGCAACGACATTCTATATCAAAATTTCGTTTCTCTGATGATGCGATAACCACCCACTTGCATACATGAGTTGTGCTAGTGTAGCACAACTCAGCACAATGACAAATTTAGTGGGAGCAACATTACACTGGAAACTTTACTCTTGAATGCAGCTGCTCGCAACGAAATTTTATATGCAAATTTCGATGTTCTGACGATTCAATGACCACCAACTTGCATATATAAGTTATTCTAGCGTAGTTCAACTCAGCTAAACTGCCAATTTTGCCTGCACAACGATATAAAGAGCGCTTTACTCTTGAACGTGACCGTTAGCAACGGTATTTTATGTCCAAATTTGAATGTCCTGACGATGCGATGACCACAAAATTGCATATCTATGTTGTGCTGGCGCAGCACAACCGCCATTTTTTCCAGAACAACGATATAAAGGGCAACTTAATCTTGAGCGCGGCCATTCGCAACACAAAAATTTTGTTCGATACTGGTGCGCTTTCGCATTTCAGGCCCTCGATCTGTAAAATTTAATCTCGATTCTGGGGATGACAGCGTACTTGTGTCTAAAATAACTATTTGTTGGTATAGAAAAGTGACACTTTGGTAGCTTGTAGACAATCAAAGAAAACGGGATTTCACTGCTGATCGGATAAAAATCATTTTTTACACTTGAATCTATTTATATCTAGGTTTGTTACTTTTTGTGGTTCAGGATTCGGCATGGAAAATTTCGCTTGGCTCTCTTCTACTAGAATAGTTATATAGTCATTCCGCCATGCCTACTAGAATTTTGCCGAAATGACACGGGATCTACTATTTTAGTTCCTTGTCCGAGAAGAAGGCATTTCCTTTAAATTTCTCTCTGCTGGAAAATTTACCAACCTTGATCAGATTTGAACCCGCGTCCATTGGGTGTATATATCTAGGTTACAATGCAAACATTGCATTACAAATATTTCATAATATAACACTTGTTTTATCTATGTTTACCCTTTGTGATTTTTAATTCACAGATTTAAGTAAGATTCTAAGGAAACATGTCAAATTGTGAGTCAGTTTCAAAATGTTTATTAAAAAAGAATTTCCATATATGCCCAATTTACTTAATCAAAATATTTAAGTCAAATAAAATTAGCCGCAGTTGTAAATACATTCAAAAGCAGGTGCTCATGCAGCAAATCAGCCGTTTACTGTCTCCGCACATGTACAACTTGAACTGAAAGTAAACTTGCTTATAATATGCAAGTTTTCACACCACTTCAATTTAATTGAAACTAAATTGTGAAATAGTCGTTATAAAGGACACTGCAGTGTTACCCAAGCGCGAAATTTGCAATTTCAAGCTGAAGTAATATTGATGTAAATATAAGGTAGCGTTATAATATGTTGCAAAGAAATCCACCTCACATTGAGAATGAAAATGTAAAAATATTTTCTTATTTATTAGACAGATGCCTTATTGCGGCACGTGTTATAGTCAAGTTTCATATAACGCTTCAAAACATTGAATTTAACTCAATGAACAATTTAATTACAATAACGTATTTACTTCAGGTAAAAATAAAACTGTCACATTGCGTTGAGTAAAATTCAAGAACGGCAAAAATATTATGGGGAGCGAAAGCGCAGGTTACCCCACATAACGTAAACAAAAAATAATCTAGTAAAGCCTATGACTAAATCTGTCATATCAGAGATTGACTAGTAGGATGTAGCTTTGGTAACTCGCAGGTAACAATATATATCAAACAGTGCAAAGAAAATCTGTTAGTAGGATCTCGAAGTGCTAAAGAGTTCCCAGATAAACGCAGAAAAGGAAAGCTAATAAAAAAAGTAAGTGCGCGGCTGTTCGCAACGACGTTATGTATCCAAATTTCATTATAACAAACGAGTCAACGACCGCCTAATTGCATATCGTAGTTGTGCTAGCATAATATAACTCAGATATCCAATTTTGTGGTAATCGAATCGTCAGAGCATCGAAATTCGGACATGGAATGCTCTTGCGAACGGCCGGGCTTAAGAGTAAGGTGCACTTTATATCGCGAAATCTCGATATTAGCGGTTGTTCTGAGTTGTGCTACACTAGCACAACTCATATATGCACGCTGGGGGTCATCAAAGCGTTAGAATATGAAATTCGGACATAGAATGCTCTTGAGAATGGCCGCGCTGAAGAGTAAAGTGCCCTTTATATCGTTTTTCTGGCAAATTGGCTATCGTGGTGACCTGTGCTACTCTAGCACTACTCATATAGCAAGTTGGTGGTCATCGCATCGTCAAAACATCGAAATTTGGATATAGAATTCCGTTGCGAACGACCGTGCTCAATAGTAAAGTGCCCTTTATATCGCGAAATATCGAAATTAGCTGTTGTGCTGAGTTGTTATACTCTAGCACAGCTCATATATGCAAGTTGGTGGTCATTTCATCGTCAGAACATCGAAATTTGGGCCGTTGCGAACGGCCACTCCCAAGGGTAAAGTGCCCTTCATTTCGCTGTACTAATTAAATTGGCGATTGTTCTAAGTTGTGCTACGCTAACACAACTCAGATATATAATTATATGACATTCGAATGACTGATGTTAATTTAAATGTTACTTCAATCCTGTATCATCGAAAATGTTTCTTGGGGGTAACTTTTTCTGTAATTATTTTTTCAAAATACTACTTTAGCACAATGTTAATACAATGTAGCACAATTTAAAAAATTTCGAAATATGCAAAGTGGGGGGCTGGTCTAAAATACGGTTTTTTCGGTGGTTTGACGCATTTATCGTATTATGGTCATAATATTCGCGCACAATTTAACACAATCCTAGTACAATTCAGCACAAGTCTTGAAATTAGGCAATTCGAAAGGTGGAGGCTAACTTCTTATAGGTTAGTAGTTCCTATATTAAATTGAAATAAAATGTGACTGTATGGAATTTACAAGCGATTAATTACAGAATAGCTTAGCTATTCTAATACTTTATTGACATGAATTTTTCGTTTTTATTTAATATTTTTGTTAAGTTTCCTTAATATTGGGTATTGCTAATATTGAATGTTTTTAAAAATAGTATTATATTAAATTGTATATAATGAAGTTTTTTAATTTCATACAAACATTCCTTTTAGTGCAAATGCAAGGTGTTCAAATTCTTTACTGACCCACTGTATATAAAACTGCCAATCACCTACTTTGTAAAATTCCGGATCCTACAGTCTTTCAATGGCAATTTTCTAACTGTAGTTTAACTTATTATAACCAGCGTTCAGTGAGAAAAATGTTTATTGTAAATGTAATGCTTAAAAATTTTCATTTAACTGTAAATGTGTAAAATATTTTTCTGTACAATTAGTTGTATTCGCTTAGAAAAATGTGTTATATTCTTTAAAATAAAAAAACGTACGAAATTTGTGATTTGTATCGTTGCATGCCCACTGGTAACTGATAGCAAACATAAGCTAAGCGAGAGCGTAAGTGAACTCCAACTTTAACTCATCATTACGAAAAATGTACATATTTTAGTAAAAAAAATCCTCAAATAAAAAAATAATTATAGTATTTTGCGATTCTAACAGCGCAAACTCGATCATAATTGATTCATAAATAAAAAACTTCCTCGCATTTCGAAAATTTCAATACCAAATTAAATTCTCCAAGCAACTATTGCTAGTGTTTTGTGTATCAATAATAAGTTATTGCTTTTCATAAAAATTAAATCCAACCATTGCACTCAGAATTAAATGGGGTGTAATTTTAAAAAAGTTGTTTAAATAGCTTGAAAATTGAAAAGTTACAACGAGTTAAACTGAAAATTACATTGCACAGTAGTCAACTAGTAATTTTTGAAAAAATGAAAATTTGAGACAGAATGCATTAAATGCGACCAAAGAGCCTTCCCTATTTGGATCCCTCAGAAAATTTGAAAACAAGTTAAATGAATCTTTTAGAGCAAAAAATGCAGGGTTCGTAAAAAAGCGGCAAGCTATAAGGGAATGTATCTCCGACTAATATGTAACATATGAAACCGATTGACGATATCAATCCCGTGAATGTGACAACGTAGCAGGGTTTGTAAACTTTGGTTAGTTATGGCAGATTTAAACTGGCGGAACTCATAAAACGGATCTATATAACGGGGATTGTTTATGACAGCACTACATACCACATTTTTTATTTCGAAGAATTATTTAACCCTTTAAGTATACCTAGAAGGTAATTTTTAAATACTATTATTTTGTAGTAATTATACACCTAGTAAACAATTAGGAAGGGTGGGTCTGAGATTGTCTAATTGTCCTAGATAGAAATGTAAAATTTGGTACAGGTGCAACATGTAAAATTCTCTGCCACCTCAACATTCTTAATCTCTATTACTGAAAATAGCGAGACCTCCATAGACAACCCGATAATTTTTTTAAATGGCAAGGGGGTCAAATCTGGCATCATTTCAAAGGTATTTTCAAGTAGAATTCACTGATATGCCACTTGCTATGATTATTTTTAAAAGTAACCTTACTATTCTAAATTAGACTGAGAATCATTATTTACTAGATAACTAAATAAACTAAGAATTAGTAGGCATTCATAACAATGCTTTGCTTATGTTACGTTTGACAAAAGGTTGACGGTCTAAAATTGTACTCGAAATTGATTTGTTAGTTTATTATGGAAAGTCTTACAGAAGAAAAATTGATACAAACCCTTATGATGATAGGATACGGTAAGACGTAGTCATGCAGAATTGTGCGCTTTCTTTAATGCGATGCACTCTGATCGCAATCCTATCGTCAAATCTACTGTTATTAAAACGGTAAAACGTTTTACTCAAACAGATAGGGTTAAGGATCATCCAAGATTAAGTTGTCAAAGAGCTTTCAAAAACGATGAGAATTCTTCAAATGTTATGTTGGAAGTTGTTGACACACCGAAGACTCCGTTACACCAACTAGACGTAAACCGCAATATCTCCAAGAAAAGCGTCCTTAATATCTTAAAATGTCAAAAATTCTATCCTCATAAAGTTCATTTAGTACAAGAATTAAGTGAAGAAGACTTCCATAGAAGATTTTAATCCTGTGAAATATTGATGGATCGACTAATTGAAGATTTAACTTTTCTCAATAACATGGTATTCGCAGACGAAGCTACATTTCTTTTAAATGGCCAAGTAAATAGACAACATTGCAGATACTGGGTAGATAGTAATCCTCGGTGGATGGAAGAATCGCACACGCAGTTTCAAGGAAAGGTAGATGTTTGGGCAGGTACATAACTAACACTTTTCTTTTAATTTTGATCTAACCAATTTCAAGACTATCTCTTAGCTTACGATAAATTTTACAAAAGGCTGTAAATTATTTTTATTTTCTACAGGTATCACTAATCAAAATAATGCAGGCCTCTTTTTTATCGAATGGAATCTTAATGCGGCTAGATATTTACAATTACTGCAAGAAGATATTGTCCCTAGTTTTATATTATATCCAAATGAACACAATCCTCACCAAGTCAGTAGTACAGTACATTATGGCCGGGACGTTCGGGATTACTTAACTGCCGTTTTTTCCCGAAAGGTGGATTGGACATCGGTGATCCATCGAATTGCCACCGAGATCACCAGATTTAACTCCACTGGATTCCTTCCTCAAGGGTCACCTGAAACATCTTATTACTACCATAAACCAAACAACTTTGCTGAATTAATTCAACGAATTCAGCAAGAAGTAGCAAACACGCCTCGGATTTGATCATCAATTCAGTTCACGGAGCCCTTAATCGAATTCATTACTATCAAGAAGTGAATGGATAGCAATTTAAACATCGTTTATAAATATATAATTCTTTTCCATAGTTTTCTAGTTATTTTATTATTATTACTTAATAATTGTTGTTGTTCAAAATTATTACTAGATGATTATGTGTGTTATTTAATATTTTACACAATTGTGACTTTTCGTGAAGATTATCTTTAATTCGTTCTTGTATTAGATGAATTGATAAATTTAAAGTATAGTTTTAACATTGAACATAAAAAAACGTAAACAATGCACTGTTTTCAACGCCTACTAATTGCAAGTTTATTTAGTTATCTAATAAATAACGATTCTCAGTCTAGTTTAGAATAGCAAGGTTATTTTTAAAAATAATCATAGCAAGTAGCATATCACTGAATTTTGCTTGAAATTACCTTTCAAAGGGTGCCAGATTCGACCTCCCTTGCTATTTAAAAAAATTACCAAGTTGGCTATGGTGTTCTCGCTATTGTCAGTAATAGAGCTTAAGATTATGCAGGTAGCAGATAACTTTGCGTGTTGAAATTGAAATAATTAGACCGGCTCCATACATAATTTACACCCGCCATATACCGTATGTCCCCGGATTGAGCTTACAAGAGCGAAAAAATTTTAATTTTTGATTTTACAAAGAAATATTAAAGGAAGAACTTTTTTTGCTTGACTATAAAGAAACTAACTTACAATTGAAACTGCAATAATAACTTGGGGTGGGTTAATAATCAAAAAACAAAAAATTATTAGAAAGTTTTTATTAAATCATTCAAACAAAAACCAAGTATTAAATTATTCTATTAACACTCCACCTTCACCGCTTCATAAATTCGATCATCCAACGCAGCCCATTAAAGCTATTGTGGATTTCCTGAACTGTTAAGGCTGATATAGCATCTTTTAGGCGATTTTTTAATACTCTGTATCATTGAGTAAGTTTTCTACAAACACTAGTTGTTTTAAACGTCCCCACAAATAAAAATCTGCAATTGTCAAATCTGGACTCCTTGGGGACCATAAAATTAGAACATTCCTACCTATCCAACGATTGCCGAATTTACGATTTAGCCAATTCACAACAATTTGAGAATAATTCGGCGGCAACCATCGTGTTGAAAATATAGTGACAGCCGATAATTAAGAGGCAACTCAGCGAAACCGCCATCGAAGAAATTTTAGAGCATATTCAAATATATATTGCGGTTAACGTTCTTATAAAATAAATATGGACCTATTGTTCCATAATATGCAATAGCACATCATACATTTGCTTTAACAAAATATTTGCGGTTATTTGTAATTTTAAAAAGCATTAATGTCACTCCAATATCGAACACCTTGCGAGGAAACAGTTCCATTAGTAGAAAATGTAGTCTCGTCAGGAAGCATAGTGCTTCGATAAAAATTACAATTACTTGCAATTTTATTTCCCATTCATAAGCAGAAATCAAGATATTTTGCATCGTTTCCTTGCTCCAAAGTATGATTAAAAATAGATTTGAAGGGATAAATCTTCCGCTCTTTCAAAACTCGTTGAATGTGTGATATACTAATGCCCAATTGAAGCAAACGCTTCCTCAAAGACAATTTTGGATCATTTTATACTGAATCTAAGATTAAGAGAGTGGCAGCATCGCCTTCATTATGTAGTATATTCGTCTTCTTTAAATTTATTGCTGAGCCAGTTCTTAAAAATTTCTTAATAAGATTCTGTGCATCCATACGTGATATATAAATATCTGGAAATATTTCATTGAATTTTTGAATCCCGTAATGGTAACTTTTATTTCCACTTCCATAACATTGTATCAAATAAATTTTATGTTCCAATGTTAGCATTTTATTGTACAAAATATTGTCAATGCTTATGATATGAACGATGTGAAAGATATGGTAAATTCAATTTAATCTGGGAAGTGTCAGATTAAACTACACACGACATATTTTAAGCGTATTAATAAGCAAATCGTGTATCGACAGCACTTTCCTAATTTCGAGAATGGAAATAAAAAATGATGAAATTAAAATATTATTAATTAAATGTGTAAATGACAAAAGGAAGTATTTCAAGTCAAGCAAAAAAGTTCTTCCTTTAACATTTTTTTGTACAATTAAAAATAAATATTTTCTCCCTCTTGCAAACTCAATTCGGGGACATACTAGCGATATTATTTTACCGAGATTCCTTCCACGTATTTTTTTGGTCACTAAAAGGTTAACTTTTGTACAGACGATGTTTGGGCAGGGTCTCATGTGGCATTTTCAAGCCTTTTATTTTGGGTTTTACTGTGTATTCTTGTGTTAATAGTTGTAGTGAAACTAACTACGCGTTTCTTGCTTCTTATTATACTTGTATATTCCAGCTTTTATTCTTGGCTGGTCTTCGTTTCCCTCTGCTTCGGTTGGCTAATTTTGTAGCTAGCTTTCTCTACTTTTACTATTTGTGTTTCGCTTTGTTTAATATTTAGATCTTTTTTATTAAAAACTAACTGCTTCAATATGGCAGGTAATCTTTGATTGTCATCTCTTTTATTTAAGCTATTGGTTCATTTCTTAATTTTTATTGTTTCTCTAATTATTCGTCTATTCTAATTTTCAATGTTAACGAGGGCTCTGGTATTCCCGAAATCTATTTTATGTTCTGAATTAAGGATGATGTAGCTTTTTTTTATACCGCATTGATGTGTTCATCCCTTGTGACATTTATACTTGTTTGGCTGGACAATGTAGGCATTTTCGCAGTTGGCACAGGGAATTTGATAGGCGGGATTTTTCTTTAGGATGATGTGTGTGTATGTGTGCGCGTGTGTGCGCGAGTGCGTGCGGCTTTGCGTGCGTGCGTGTGTGCATGTTTATGTGATTAAATACTACAATTTACTAGAATATCGCTAAAGTCATGCCAAAATGTTTAATCTACATAAGCATGCAGTTGTGTAACTGTCATGCAAATAATTTATGCTTCCGTATTGAAATCCCCTCGATATGTACAGTTATGTAAAAACTTTCAAAGATATAACTTATCACCCCTCGTAAATTTAGCCGTTTCGGGTTAGTTAGTTTTGAACTTTGCGTTAGGTTGGGGGCGATCCCATTAAGTAATCGCGTGTCAATTTTCCTAGCGCGCAGTTACCCACGTAACCAGGTTAATTATTTTAATGGGTAAATGATTTATTTTATTAACAAAGAATTGCTAAATTAGTAGCACTTCGATGTAGACCCACTTAGCGAATTAGTTTTGGGATCGATGCACAACTACTGGAGTCCTTTTATATAGATGTATATTCTCGACGTAGCGTGAATTAGAGTCACTAGTATCATACGCAATAACCTGTCCTCGGATAAAATTCAAAAAGCAAGTGACTTCTTCTTACGAGCGTCACCAGAACTAAATTCAGTTAGTATATTTGACTTAATAGACTACAAATTTGGTATGAATTTGCTTATCTTCTGTATTATATAAACTACTCTAATCTGTTTATAAATGTACATTTACACATAATTAGGTGAAACGTAGGAATAATCGCTTTTTGCAAACTGCTGAATGTACCTGTAAAGTAACTTACCGTTTGTATTACGTGAAATGTTACTTTAATCTGTAATTTGTGTATACTTTCTCATACTGAATTTCTTTCATTATAGTGACTTTTATGTTAATAATTTGTTTTATTCATATATGTTAGTTTTAAGTAACCTTTGCAGCTGCCGGGAAAAACTATTTTGAATTTCAGAAATTCAGCGAACTTTGGTCTTCCGCACTTTGTCCATGTAAGTATCCAGATAGTTGAAAGGTCGCCTTCCCAATGAAGACTAATTTAACTACATCTACTGTCATCGACGCTTCTGAACGTCCAACGACCATTCAATAGATATACTTGGATTACCTTGATTTCCTTAATTAGCGGTGCAAACTCACAGGCTTACAATTTTGATTTTATCAACTCCCTGAAGGTACGTAGCGCCGTTTAATCCCATTACACAGCTAATTAGAAAGATAAGATACCTGATTCAGGAAGTGGATGTGATAATTCTGCATATGCGCTTGTGAATATCATATATAGACATGCCTCACTCAAAAGTTAGACCGCCAATTTCTTCAACATTCGACCACTGCAAGTAGAAGCATCTGGTACTTGTCATCAAAACAGCTGAAATAGGCGTTTCTGTAAAAGTATAATCAAAGGGTGTGATTTAATTTAGCTTTAACCTTGGAAGGAATGGTGATGAAACAACGAAAACGTTTTGGAGGCATATGGTAATAGAACGATTACTTTTTAATGACGTCAACGTGTAAGCAAATGGTGAAGCACATTGGAAAGAGAACATTCACAGTGGTTACGGATGACAATGTTGTCAAGGCTTATCTACGTTCCCTATATGTACTAATAACGGCTGTACTTAGCACCTCATTCGATCGAAACTAATATACAGTCGCAAATAAATTTCTTAGTCTCGATTCCCATCGGTGACGATTCGTAAATTCCTTAACTACGTGGACCTACGTAGGTTCCCCACTGCTTATGAAATTTTTGTATTTTTCTGTGCGAAAAGTCATACTTTTGCTGTATTTAATATGCACGGTATAAAATCTTACAGTAACAAGGTTGTTATGACGGAAAAGTAAGGGTGGATGTACAAATATTATGAAACCCTATTCGCATGCAGTCATTAGGAAAAAATCCCCGATTTATTCTAGAAGGAGTATTATTTGCTTCAGAATAATGTCAGTGTGGGTATGTTGGGAAGAACGCCTAAAATCTATAAAACTCTATGAAACACCTTCCAGAATGCACGAATTTAGCAACATATGATTTCTGGATACTTATAACTATATTAGAAACTCAGAGAATAGTAAGTCTTAACAGCTTATCATGTAATAAATCCCACGCCTATAGGTTGCAATACGGTACATTATAAGTGTTTGAATAATTTTTTTTTAAATAACTATTGTATACGAACGATGCTACTTCGAAAAATAAAAAGGATCAAAACCTATAGAATATTTTATTATGAATAATAAAAGCAGTCTCATTACTTTTCAATTGATCCCGCCAAATTCACGTTGACTAGATTTATGACGGCCCGTGAAATTTAAAATTTTGGGTATAAATGTCTTGGGGCTATTGATCACTTAGTTTTTCTATTTTTGTTTACATCGAGCAAATATGGAAGAAAAGCAACTTGCAGAAGTTTACCTTTTTATGAACAGAAAGATTTCAGAAGCACTTTTAATTGGACGGATTTTTTGGTTAAGTTAACTTCTAATGGGACTGATTTTTCTAGAACAATTCGTCACCTCTAAATATTTAAATGCCCATAATAAAAGGCTACCGAATACCTATAAAAATACGCAACTGTATTATTTACAAAACGAAAACCTTTATATAGTTAATTTTTAAGAAATAGTAAGTTTATGTTCATTTTTTTAAGAATTAGTCAGCACCCCGGCCTTTAAACGAAAAATCGCTATTATTTTTGATAATACTCCAAATAAGTGCGCCTAATTATTAACAAAAGGATAACGTTAAAGTTGGCCAAACCATTGCGTACAATCTTTACTAGAAGGTTCGCCCTTCGCAGCAAGAATAAAAAGAAAATGTCCTGTCAGCCCTAGTGCCGCGTAGGCTAGAGAGTAGAGTGTAATTACTTATAGAAAGAAGATAGTCGAAGTAACCAGCGAACAAAATATCGTGGTTGGCAGGTGCAAGTTTCGCTCCCAGTGTCGCTGGAGGAAATCCTGGACTCGGTGCTGGCAAGCGCAGGGTGGTCCCAAAACTGACACGAGCTCGCACAGGAAACAACCTAAAATACCTAAAGAAAGGGAATAAATTGAGCGCTATACACTTGTAATTGGAAAACGCTAGTGTTAATCTCGAAATACTCGTAGATACTCTGCTTCAACACTTTAAGGTTATGCAGAAAAGCATTAGCAAAAATATTTACGAATAAGCTGAAAGAAAAATTAATTACGGTACAACAGTACATAAATGAAAAGAAAATCAAAGTAAGAATAAGGTCAGGTTATTTTCGTTCCAGAAAGCAACAGTAAACATCTAGCAAACATATAATTTGTAAAAATATTTTAATTGAACGTAACAGTCAAAATTGAAAGAAATTTTGAGGACTGCCTTAAAAAATAAAATGGCTAGTAAGGTATATAATTAATATAAAAATGTTGAGAACCTCAAGCTAAATTAACACATGTGTGCTGCAAAGTTATAGTATCGAGCCTCGTTAT
>JAHWXV010001909.1:0-10965 GCA_024586415.1 Phrixothrix hirtus | reverse complement strand
ATAAAATAAAAATCTATGTAAAATGATGAATGACTGAATGACATGCTAATTTATTAAGTGGGCACGTGCCCTTGTGCCCTTTAGAACGAGCCGCCACTGGCTGAATTGCTTGACCTTGTTTGTTTATATTAAAATTAAATACTTTACAAATGAGTCACTCTTTCATAAAATTGGAAATAACTCGTAATTAAGCTGTGTCAAAATTTATTTTATTATAATTTTAGTTAAGAAATAGTTGAATACATTTAAATTACATTGTAATTCTCAAAAATCTACAGGTCTGTATATTAAGGCTGATTGACATCCTATTCTCAACCTTTTTTTTTAGTATCTAAATTGATCCTATTTTCATTCTAGAATTCATCCTAGTTGACAGTCAAGTATGACACTTTTGCCCTGAAGTTTAACACAATTAATTTATCCATTTCATTTAACAGTGATACCAACCACACCAATCTGTGTAATTAAATGTTATGTTAAGTCTGCTAACCATTTTCTTTTAACACACATGTTACGTGACATTTGTTAGTAATAAACAAACAATTAAACAAAATAATATAAATTAATACCTACAAATATTATAATAGATTATGTTTCTAGATTAGAATAGTTGGTGACATTAAAATGTCATTTAATGCGCAAGTCTAGGCTAGAAATAGGTCCGGATCTAGTTTGCCTTCGATTTTCTAAAACTATTTAGGACGAAAAAAAGGATGACATATGACATTATAAAAACTCGTCCTAGACATCTAGGTTCTAATTTCTAGCAGAAAAAAGGATCAAAATAGGATAATGTCAATCAGCCTTTACTCAGATGTATGCTGTTAATTGTTTTGCTTGTGTATTTGATTTATGTACTTTTGTTTTGTGGTTCTGCAGGTATAAAATATAATAAATAGATGCCTGTAATAGCAATTTAATTCAAATGCATAAGTTAAAAAATAGAATTGACTGCAAAATGTTATTAACCTATATTTTGTAGGTTAATTTTGTTGCATGAATTTAGATAAATTTATTTTTCTAACTTTTGAATTTGATTCTACGGGCAAACCAAGCAAAAATAATTGAAAGAGAAGTGAACAGTAAGGAACAGTGAGAGAATCCTAGAAATATAATGGAAAAGAAAAATTGATTTGCAGCATCTCGCTTTGCTGAAGTATGTAAATGATGAACACATTTTTTGAAGTGTTTTTGTTACATTCTTAGTGGCGTTCACACTCTTCGCTATAGCGGCAGCTGAGTGCCCCTAGGGTTGAAAATAGCGCTATGAGGAGTAAAAACCCACCTTCCTTAGGAACAGGAAGTATTCAGTGCTTTAGCATTCTAACTTTTTATTTTTCAATGCAGCCAATGATTTCTTTATTGAATGTTTCATATTCGAAGATTGTCCCATACCCATACGAGTCAATCTAGCCGCCTTATTGAAACTAACTGAACCCTTCCGTTTGAAGTGCCCTTTTCTTTTGAAAATCCCCATTCCTAATTTTCTTTTTCCTTTTATAATCCCAGTTATCGTTAAAGTAGCTGATTTTTCACCAAAACTAGCATCCTTCGTTCTAAAACGACCCTGGCTCTTTACCAGTGTGCTGTCAGCTTTATGGAGTTCTGCAAGATTCGATCATTTCGTATACGCAATATCGTGTATTTTACAAGTGTCTTCTAGCTAGTTTATTCCAGAATCACCCCGATTTAACCTTGTTTTTAAGCGAGTGCCTGGTCCGCAAAACTGATAACCTGGCAAGTACAACTCAACCGATAATTTATTAATAAGCGTATTAACGAGGCTAGAACATTTGTTAGATGACATTACATTACACAGTGCTTTTTACAAGCACCAATAGGTGACTGATCCGATTAAAATGAACGCTATATATAATGTGATGTAAGCAAAATGTCAGTATGTTACCATTAACATCATTGTAATGAGTACTCAAAAAACCGCCTTCCAATAAAAAATCACGATGCTTGTATCTTAACTAATTCATATCAAAAACACAGTAATCTACTGGATCAGTGTAAGAGATGTCTAATTACAGGAAGTAATGGCTGCGGTAAAACGAGTGTAATAATATCATTAATTGAACATCCAAGTGATTTACGTTTTAACACGATCTATGTATATTCAAAATCGATTCATAGCCGAAGTATATTTATTTAAAGGAGTTTTTGAAACCGTTAGATGGAATAAGGTATTTCGAATGCGAGGACGGTGCCGCAATTATTAATCCAATAAATTGCGAAAACAATTTCATTATTATATCTGATGACGTATATGTGAAAATCAAGCTGTCATAAGGAATTACTTTTGTTTCGGTCGACATAAGAATATAGATTGCTTTTGTTTAAGCCAGACGTACTCAGCTATTCCCAAATAGCTCTTGAGACAATTTTAGCTTGGTTATTTCTACCCAAGATAACGGTAACTTGAGATATGTATTTGATGATCATGTGATAGGTGATATGTCGTTTGAAACGTTTAAAGAGATTTGTTCACGTTGCTGGATAAATAATACGGTTTCTTAGCAATAGATAAAAATAGAGATATGAAGTCAGGACGTTGAAGGAAGGGTTTTGATTGCTATATTAATTTCTAAATATACCAATTCAAGTAGTCAGTGTGGATACGCGATCGGTGAAGGACTTAATTAAGTCTACAATATCTATCAAACGGAAGCCTGAAAATTTAAAGGCGGATATCGCAAAATCTTAATTTGAAACACAACGAACATTGAAACCTATTGCTCAACCCCTCAAAGATCTATTAATAACAATTAAAGGCGAAAAGGTTAACTATGAAAAACTTGAAAGTAAGGAGGATGAAAATATTTCACAACCTCCTAACGAAGAAGTTCCTTTCCTAGAAAAAGGAGTTGCTGATGAAGGGGAACCGGAAATCACCTTGGAAGACTTACAAACTAAATTGGAAGAGGAATGTACTAATCCTGATTTTGATGAATATATAAAGCAATATGGAGGTTTAGCTTACATTTTTGACGAAGGGATGTTTAGAGATACGAGAAAAGAGTATTATCATTACTGCGATACACATTATAACACACTTTTAAGAGGGTGCCTCTGAATTAACATTCATTGGTCAAGATCTGATTATAATAATGTCATATAAGGAGATGTTTACATATAAAGGCACACCGGGTATCTGTGAATTAGTGTTTAAGCGAGATCTTCTAGGACATACAACTCATGATGCAAATGCTTATCGAGATATACTTCTTCGAACCAATGAGACGTGTCAAGGCTATACTTCAAGAGGTAGAATTATTGAAACTGGAAAGAAATTTAAATACAGGGTTGTTTCAAAATAGTTGTTGAAATTAAAATGAACAAGTTGCGTATTAAAAGAGACGCATTTTTGAAATTATTAAATCCCATTAAGCCCTTTTTAAAAAATTTTACAAATGAAAACATTTTAGGAACTCCTGACATTGGTCACTTAATTAATCCATAAGACATTCAAGAAAACTACGATATATTTGCTGATAAATTAAAATAACATATCGGATTTCACTCTGTTTATTTACTAATAAATTGGTGCTTAACCTGAAGGTCATTTAATTTGTATTTAATAGCGCGAACACATAACTAAATATTGAATTTCAACAACCAATTTTATTTCTGCTTTTAACATTTGACCTTATAATACTTATGACCCATTTTATCTTTTATTAATAGGTTTTAAAAATAAATTTCATTGATTTAATGTGTTTTGTATTGGCGTAAAAAACACGTTGACGTGCCGTATGTAACCTATTTTCATGTGCATATGTGTAATGCTTTTTTGAATTTATAAACACTATGAATTCTTTAGAAATAGCTGCAGTAATTTAAAAGATAGTATTAATTATTTTTTGCTACCGCCACTACTTGCTTTTGTTACTGCTGTATAATCTTAATGAGTCTAAATTTATACTAGGGTAAGTAATAAATTAAAAAGGTTAAAGTCTTACTTTTCATTTAAAGCAAATGCTCAAAATGCTCTCCAGCGCTATGAAGGCAAGCTTACGCCCTCCTCACTAAAGACTTGTTAGCTCTGGTAATGATTTTGGGCCGTTGACGGATAGACTCCGCTGCATCAGCTATTCGGGAGTATTTACCGGAACCGCATACACCAACATATGGCCCACAAATAAAAATCAAGGACAAATTGGTCGAGCGAGGATCATTACGACCAATCCACCTATCTTCGAAATTTTAGTTGAGCCATTGCATAACAAGACGAGCAATGTAGGGTGGTATAGTATCGTGTAAAAACCAAATGTGATTCTGGATCAGGAACTCGTCCAACAACTCATTATCTTAAAAGTGCACATACGCCTCGCCATTTAGTCGCGGAGCTAAAATGAAGGATTCAATTAAGTGGTTGCCAAGAAGGGCTGCGAATACGTTAATACAAATCTTTGCTAATGATAATCTTCCCGAATAGCGTGAGGGTTTTCTCACTCCAAATGTGTGTATTGTGTGCAATTTGTAACACTGCCACGTGTAAATGTGGCTTCATCGCACAAGAAATTTAAAAATTGAGGGCTTCTGTCACCTTGTTAAAGTACCCAATGACAAAATTCTACCTTACGTGAAGCATCTGTGGGCTGTAAGGCTTGGACGCATTAAATACGATAGGGATACAAACCTTGTTCTCGAAAAGTTCTCTAAATTACATACCGAGATATCCCTACCTGTAAAGTATTTGTTTGTGTATTTTGGACCACCAGATCTAAAATTTGGAGTTCGACAAACATTCGAGGAATCCGTGCACGCCCTCTTTCATGAGCTTGAGGAGTAAAATTCCCATTTCTTAAGCGCTGCACAAGCGATGTAAATGTTTTAGCTGCAGGAACATCTATATTAGGATATCTCTGTCGATATAATCGGCATGCGACTTCCGCATTTCCACAAGTTTCGCCATAAACTAGTACAACGTCAGTTATTTTTACGTTTCCAAGACGTTTCATTGTTAGCACATACTAAATGAATACACTTAATGTTACTACTAATAAAGAACTTGTAAAAGCGCACGTAGATAAACAGCACAAAAGGTGCTAAGGAAATCTAAAAGTTTTGATTACCGATCAAGAGAAAAAGTGATTCTATTATTTTAATAACGCTTTTAGTTCAGAAATAATAAAAAGCAAATTATTTCTATGAAATAAGACGCATTTTCTCTTGCAAGCGGTAATAGTTTTAATAATTAGGATTACCGCTTTGGAATTTAATTTAATAATAGAATCGAGTTTTTTTGTAATTAAACTCTGAATGTTTATCAATATACGGCGATGGCCGACTACACTCAACTGGAATGAGTAAGACTGAAATAAACGCACGTGATTTCGTTACAAACCGTGATGAAACTTCTGACTGTAAGTATTGCAAATCAGAGGTACTTAAAAAGTTTTACAAGAATTTTCTAAATTCGATTGTGCCTAAATTAAAGCTGTTTAATTTTTATTATTGTTTTTTTGTGAGTGTATGGAAAGCAAGGAATACGTGGTTAAAATTACTTAAACTATTTCAAAGCAACCATGTATAATAATCAAACGACTTTTGCAAAAGTTGTCCACTCATTCAACACCGACTCGCCCATAGTTTGAATCTTCCAGCTTTACAACATCAATAACTTCCATATCGATACACGAGTACGTATAACGTAAGGAGCCAGCGTCACACAACCAAAGTCAACTAAATCGAAGACAACAGAAGCAGGTTTGCAGATGTTACATCTAAATAACAAAAAGTTAGAATTTGTTTCGTGGTGTAATCCTAATAAGTTGGTAGATTGGTTAAATCTATTATTAGGTTCAAGTTCAGCTGGAAACACTGCACATATTACCGAAGTAATTTATATCATCGACGAATTATAAGCAGTAAAAATTATAAAATAAAGCACAGTTGAATCTGATCCTAAACACAATTGAATCTGACCCTTTATGTATAATAGAATATTAACATCAACAGCATGACTCTCGACAATTTTAGTTGACATTTGCATGGACCTTACCGATTAGTTTCGATCTATGTCGCTAAAGATATTTCTGAATTACATTGTGAAGTACTATTTTATATCTTTACAGCAGTTATGCTATTCCGCTTCTGAACCGGAAGTGACGTCATCAAAAATTATTTTTACTGATCTGATATCAAAATTAGGTTCCGCAGAGTGGGGGTAGTCGGCCATATTGTAGGCTGCGGCAATTTTAGTAGTGGGGGTAGTCGGCCATTTTGAGAGTGGAGGTAGTCGGCCATCTTGTAGTCGGTAGCCATTTTGTGATTGGGCCATCTTGTGGGTAGTCGGCCATCTTTTGGCTTGCGGTCTTTTTGGGAGTAGCCCCAAAATGGCCGACTCTAATAATGAACTGATAAGAAATGAGGTCATCGGCTTTTGCACGCTAATTATAAATCTGACCCACTTCCTATCTTATAATAGAATGCTTTCACATGCTAATTATAATCTAATCTCAATACATTTCCAGCTACTCTGATTAGAAATGAAGATATCGGCTTTTGCATGCCAATTATATATAAAACTGACTCAAAATGGCCGCCACCCATCCACAAGATAGATGGCTAACTTCTCCCACCACTCATACAAACTGGCTGACTCTTGCTACTCTCAAAATGGTCGAATACCCCTACCCACAAGATGACTGACTTCTCCCACAAGTCACAAAATGACTGACACACTCTCAAAATGGCCGACTACTCCCACTCCCAAAATGACCGTCACCTACAAGATGGCTGACTACCCCCACCCACAAGATGGCCCAATCACAAAATGGCCACCATACACAAGATGGCCGACTACCCCTACTCCAAAAATTGTCGCCGCCCACAAGATGGCCAACTACCCCCACTCATAAGAACCTAATTATGATATCAGATCAGTGGAAATAAGTTTTGATGACGTCACTTTCGGTCCAAAAGCGGCATAGCACAACTACTCCTCACAAGTACTACTTACACATTTCTTCTGAAAGAGGTTATAGTTATGAATGTTAGAAATAACTTTTTAGCCTTCAAATTATATACAAGCGATAAGAATATTCACCATCAACATTAATCGGAGTACATCCGAAAGCGGGAGATGTATTTAAATTTAAAGATCTAATAAAGAAAACTAAGAATCGTGTATTCTTATTTGAAGCGCTTTTAAAGATATCTCTCAATTCAGTATGAGTGTGAAGCTAGTAATTGTCTAAGAACTGTATAAGCCTACCCGTAGAAACTTCCAACGTAGACGAGTAGTCGTTAAAGGATTAAATAGTCTCTTTCAAACAGACTTGGTTAAAATGATACCATATACAAAGGTTAATAGGAGATGCAAATAAGTTTCAGTAGTAATTGATACATTTTCAAAATTCGTATGAACTCAACCTGTTACAAGAAAAAAAGCGGAAAATGTGACAAATGCTATAAGGAAACATTTTCTTCGCCAAAAAATATTCCGGCTACAAACTAATATGGGAAAGGAATTTTATAATAAACACTTTAAAGAATTAATGGAAACGTTAAACATAAATCATTACAGCACCTAGACTAGTATGAAAACTAGCATAGTTGAGAGGGTGAATCGAACACTTAAAGACAGTGGAAACAATTCAGTTTACAAGGTTCCTATAAGTGGTTACATTTATTATCAGAAATTGTCAAGCGTCACAATACAACCCGACATAGTAAGACCCATAGACGTTAATTACGAAAACGAAAAAGAAATCTTAAGAACATCTTATAACTATATTAAAGCTAGTGGTTGTTTATCCAGTTTAGAATTGGAGATTTTGTAAAAATTTCTAAATATCGTGAAAATTTCTCTAAGGGATTCTCCTAATTGGAGCACAGAAGCTTTCAGAATCTCCAAAGTTCAACAAACTAATCCCGTAACATATACCATCGAAGATGCTGAAAACAAATTAAAGGTGGCTTATACGAATACGAATTGCAAAAAGTGAAATATCCCGATGTTTATTTTATGGAACAAATTATAAAAAGAAAGAAACCAAATTTACTTCTAGTGAAGTGGTTAGGTCTTCCTAATTCTCAAAACTCTTATATTTCAAATGGAAATATAATAAGTGAATGAGATTGTTTTATATGTGTATTTTGCGTTTTGTATTTAAAGACTATTACATAAAAAATTATATTTTTGTATGTATTTATTGATGCAATTTTATATTATTCTTAGTTAATATAAGTTAACGCTGCATCCACCTCCTGCTAGAGAATTTCAACTAACATGCATAATTTTGCATTTCTTTCTTCATCTTCTTTTGCTATATCCTTGTGACCCTATGCAAGAGTTTTGGTTGTCGGGATATAATGTACTTTTTGTTATCTTTCGATGATAACACCACTTTACTTCACATTTCGTTATACATATTGTATTAATGCGATTAAAAAAAGTACATTTGTTTAAATATCATTTTCTTTTGCTTTGCTTTTTTGTCCCATTTTCACCGACCTTTATACAATATGTTTTCGAACCGGTACCATAGAAAGATTCAATATGAAACCCTGTATATTCATCCTTCATTTTACCGTTACACATAATTCCATGAATATCGTCCTATTTATAATTGGAAGCATCGAATCTATGTAAATGGCTTTTAAGTTCATTATAAAAATTATCAACATAAATTTCAAGTTTGTATGGACTTCGGTAGTGTTATAAATGAAGACGCTCTTAATGTATTGTGTTTACATATATTAACTTCCAAAAATAACAATTTTATGATGGTCCATCCTATAATGTAATCGCTTAGCACCAATATATAAGATTGTTCATATACATACCTAAATCTTGCTCTTGAAACTCACTGAGTTTTATATTCAAAATAAAGATACATTCATCAAACCGGTTGTTGGAGCTACCACTACTAATAATGGCATTACCGGTATTGAACGACTTAATATCTTCTATGCCTTTAGTGTCTAAAGTATAGTAACCAAATACTTTGAAGTTAACTTTAACAGATAAAAATTTCTTAACTTGTTTTTCTATCACCACCAAAAGTTTATTTTTAATCTCATTCATAAAATCAAGAGGATTTATATGGTATTCTTTCGGTGCCACCCTGTAATTAATTATTGTAGATTTGAATGCGGAGCTTAAAATCGTCACATTCTCATCTTGTTCAAAAATTTTACCAATTGTGGCTTTGTGTCTATTCCTATGTAGATGACCATGGTAAACTCTTTTATTAATATACTCACTACAACTCACAATACACATGAGATACTAGAAGTACACCTAACTGATTATATACTCTGTAATTAGGATTAATTGTTACTTACTACTAGTACTTGTTAGTTTTAGATCACTGGGTGGACCAAGAGCAGTAGATGGATCAGGAACGGCAGATGAATCAGTTATTCTTATATCAGACTTTTGACGTTTCGGTAATAAAAAACCACATCTCGTTAATCCATTCATGTGCGTCACTAATTAGATGACGAGGCATTTGGATAGAATAATCTGTGGGCCGTCGTTTACTAGTTGGCCGCCAACACCACCGAACATCAATTTTTACTCAGTTGTAAGCAGTAGTACACTTTTCAATCACTAGTGAGGCAACGCCTCACCACCACATGACCGTGCATCCCCGAGCAACTCTCCCAGGATTACAAACCCGAGTCCCGGGGTTCCTCTTCGTTGGCTATGGCTAGTCGTGTCCTACCATGACAGGGGGTCTTTCGCCGAGGGGCAGCGGTTCTTAGTACACGTGGTTGCTCAAAAGGATGGTGGTTAACCAGGATATTCTCTGGTTAAATTTAATTTAATTTGCATTTAAACTTACAGAGATAACTCCACCATTCCTTAACGCTAGCTCCCATTCAGGTAGGTTCAGCAGGCCTCGGAATCCACGACAAAGCTGCTTTCTCTGTCTACCAGGGTCGACATTAGTTGTTGTAGGTACCGCCCCATTTTCGGGGGTTACAAGAATGCCCAACACGGAGAGAGAACTCTCCACGTTGGTCCTCCATTCGTTACCCCGCAGGTAGGAACAGCGCAGCGGGTAACACCCATACCTCCTGGTGCTAATGTGGTGAACCAAAGCCAGTCAGTTGGATCTCTCTGCAACTGCAAGACCAATGTTCACCCCTCCCCCGCTGGTTTCGTAGCATGCATGTAAGTGTTCATTGCTAGTTTCGATACACCCACTGCAGTAGAACTAACTAAGGTGTCCCAAGATGGTATGGGACATCCCCAGCAAACGCAAAGATTAGCTCTGGGCTCTCGCCAGTTCCGGCTCCCACAGGAAGTGAGTACTTGACCGTCAGCACCATGGTGCTCAGACGTTACCGCCTCGCGCTACGGATAGGCGACTCACTTGACACTACACTAAACATGGATTTTCATCCACTAATGCGCGCATGTCAGAATCAAACATCTGATCATCTGGGCTACGCCTATTTATTCGCCGCAATTAACCGTACCAGATGTTCGGCATGTTGCCCAGCGATACCACGTAGAGGTGCGGCACTCCAGTCCTCAAACAGAACTTAAACATCCTGCCGGCCCTGTGAGGTATGGAGCCGCAACTATGACAGGGTCCTAGGTAGCTAGGCTCGAATACTAGTTTCCGGAATCAGATGGGGCGATTGCCCAAATCGACGAAACCGGACCCGACACCTCAAACGCCTGCCCCTAGGCAAACAACTACGCTCGGATACTAGTGCCTGGTAAGAAAAGCGTGTAACCAAGTCCGACACCTCAAACGCCTGTGTCCGAGATCACGCCTGATACTAGGCTCGAATACCAGTGCCCGAGATCGTGGAAAATACTCAACGGTCTCGGGTCCGACAGTGCCCGCGTCGTCTGTTAGCAACGACGCGGGTCCGACACCTCAAGCGCAAGGACTTTGAACGAGGGCTCAGGCGCCAGTGCGTAGATTATAACGACCCAGGCCTGACACCGTTCACACCCAACGTTCGTTTTAGGTTGGGTACCCCGTTACG
>JAHWXV010001908.1:0-11966 GCA_024586415.1 Phrixothrix hirtus | reverse complement strand
ATGAAGAATTTGGTTAAAATCGATTAACCGGAAGTTCCACTTTATTTCTGTCATTTTTAGATATTTTCCGAATTTTTGTTTTTCGCGATTTTCTTGAAATTGACTCTAACGTTTTTTTTTAAAACTTAATAAATTTCTTGGTTACTTCATTACATTTTACAAGCATCAGGATGTATCTCTAATAAATTTTTGAAAGTTGAGTAACCGCAAGTACTTGGTGTATTAATTGCGAACAACATATCTCAAAAACTAAATATGATATATGGATGAAATTGTATTTAAGTTTTTTATCTTCTGCACATGAGACGTCAAGAATTTAGTTAAAATCGAATGACCGGAAGTGCCACTTTATTCTTGCGATTTTGAAGTTTTTTCGCGATTTTCTCGAAAACAGCTATAACTTTTATTTTTAAATGGGTTACGGTTATTATGTATTTAATGACCCTATACGTGAACTTAACTGTTTTTCTGAAAAAATACGTTGAAGCAAGTTATCAGAGAAAAATTCTGGAGTTAACCAGCCTTTCGCCTGGCTAGTAACTTGGATGGGTGACCGTTACAATTATCGTTTCCAAAATAAACGTAGGCAATAATCTAATAATTTGTGGACACTATTGGCATATCTACGTAGGTAAGAGAAAGTCATGTGTTGTCTCACGCCAGATTTTTTTAATATTGATAACGATAAATGCATGTTAAATACAAAGTTGTATATAATAGAAAAGAACAGTTGAGTAAAAAAATTTTATTCTGCATTAAAATACAAGCTTCAAATAATATGCTTATAACATATTTTATTAAAATATATAATTGCAATTTAAACATCCATTAAAAACAATTAACATAATAAATGAGATAAAGCTAACATAAACCAAGAATACACCCGCAGGCAATCTGTTGCATTTTGAAATCAGTAAAATAAACCCTAAATTTTGCAAAAAGTGTAATTTTATTTCTGTGTACACACAAACAATACTTAAGACGAATTAAATACTACATGACAACTACCCTCTTCGGTGACCTATAAACAAGTGAAGGGCCATAAAATATAAATAACAATACTATTTCCTTGAACCCCAATTATTTACCTTATGATTGATGTGTATTTGAAGCGGTATTTTGAAACTTCATAATTTCATATTTTGGCCAAATTCCGAGAGTTCTGAGCCAATGTGCACTATTAAAAATATTTCTAGTACCCATACTTATTACATCAGTAGGAACAGCACATAGTGTCACACTTCATTATTGAATAAATATTTAAATTAGTTAGGTATTTAACACGTTCCTAAATAATGAAAATTCTAAAAGTATTGCATATTGGATTAAAAATTTAAAGTAATGCTTATTGAGTTACATAAATAAAATCAATCAAAAGTAAATAATTGATGGAGATATGAAAACTTACATGGAATATAGGAAGTTTTGACATAAAGAAAATTTTAGAAAGAGTTAAAATATTGCGTATTGGAAAAGAATTAAAGTATTGTGTATTGAATTATATAAATAAAATCTATCAAACCATACTGATGAATTTAAAAGTAAGTTTTCAGAAAATTTTAGAAGAGTAAAATAGATGGGAAAATTAAGTAATGGGTAAATAAGTGGATAAAATGACTGAATACTATAAAAAAAGAATTGAAGAAACAATATTTATACAATTGACAATAATAAATAAGATTACGTATAAGAGAAGGTATCGACAAAAGGCAAATGACATTTTTCTAATTGAACTAAACTAAAATAGAAATATTAACTTAATGTGCAAGTAGATAAACTATCGGTAGTTCTATTTTTAATTAAATTGTGTTAAATATTAAATTATGTTTTCAATTTATAGTTTAGGTTAATTTTTAAATTTTTATTTTGGATTTTGAATGTATTAAGGGTCAAATTTATAGAAGCACTTTTGTTATTTTCTATTCTTTTGGGAAGTTATTGATCTGCAGAACACCAAGACAGTGAACTATCCGTTATTTAAACTCACCGATGCTCACCCCTCGTTAAGTTAACTCTGCTGGGACGAATTACTCGATCACGTAAATAAAAGACTAACGTTTTTTTAAATTTTAATTGTCCAATTATTAAGGCCATTAGGGCAAATACCTTTTTGTGCATTTTAGAATAGTTTAGTTATTAGCAACGCAAGGGTCCCTTGATTTAAGATAGAAAATTATTGTTTCCATTATTCCCGTTCGGGGACATATGTAAATTGTTAATTATAATTCATATTCTTTACTTTTCATTATATTCCATCTTTAAGTATAGGTTTTATTTTTTTATATGCAGACCTGTAGCCGTAATACCCGTACTTTCTTTCAGGAACTAGTTAATTTTTAAGCGAATAATCAGTTTAGATAGGCTATCGTAATTTTACCTGATCGAAGAAGAAACCCAGCGACGTGCATAAAAAGCTATCTTACTGTAAGTGTGTGTTAATACAATCCTTGATCTAAAGGTTTAGAGATCGGTTTCTTTATTTACCGGCCTCTATAACAACAGAATTTTGAACTATTATCTTTCCGTTATTTTTATAAACAAAGCGGCGCCCTTATTTACGAGTTACGCAGTGTTTTGCGTGTCCAGTAATTTTGACGGGTAAGCATTAGAATTGTCGGTCTCAAAATAAGCATAAATAATATTTCTATAATTTCTGGACATTATATATATACTTAATATAAAGTCGTGTGGTATCTCCTAATAGATTTTATTATAATCACTTTGTATCTCAAACATAACAAACAGAATGCAAAGATCAAATTTATTCTGGGAGAATCGTTTATAATAAAATCTATAAAATTTGTGAATACATTTTAAAATTTTAAAAGGAATCGGAAGATTAAACTTCTGGTGTACTTTTATCATTGCGATTTTTAAATATTAATTTTAAATATTATTAGAAATGCTAGAAACAATATTTATGGTGAAACATTTTCATTGTGAGCCATTTTGTGTATCTTGTAATCTTATAAAAAAAATAATAACGAATTATGTATACTTACTTTGATTTTTACTTTTTGCATGATAATCACTAAAACAGTTTCCGACAGTTTTGGATAACTCTAAAAACATATGAAATAACTCTTGCACAAACGCACAACAAACAACGCTAGTTTTTAGAAATATTAAGTTCTGATCACGTTACTGTAAACAAACCATCGGCACTGACGCAGTGGCGACCGTAGGCGTCAGCATTAAAGTGCGAACTTAGTTAAAACAAATATGTTTTTAGTATTTACCAAAATTATTAAAAATTTGTCAACTGTGATGGTTTAATATATTTAATGATAATTATATTCCATTAAAACTAAGATACGAAGGACTACTCTTTTTCTAAACACACTTCCGTGGAATTCCACCAGACTTCTATGGACTTCCATTGACTTTCACGGACTTCCACGGTATTCCATTGTCTTTCACGGACTTCCACACATTTCCATCAAACTTCCGCGTGTATGTACACATAAATTCCATGATGGTTTACCCTTTGAGTAATTTTATGATCAGATTCCCTTTTAATTTTCTGAAAATCAAATTCTCTATATCGAATAAGTAATGGAAATTTACTTTTGCAATGCCAAATTTTAATTCAATTCTTAAGTGATGGGTTTCTTATTCAATTCATAATCATAACAAATTAACTTGAATTCTTCTTAACTTAAAACAAACAAAAATGCAATAAAAAGACAATTTTGACTAATACAGTAATTACTGTGAGAGAATAAGGCGTGAAGCCCTTCCTTGCACTCAAATTACAATGTGTAACACTTTAGGTTGCACTTTATTCCCTTTCATTTGTTTGTCCCCAAACATACAATCTTGTAAAATGTCCCATTACAGTTTTCTTGGGCTTTGTCTAATGTCGTCCTCCTTGAGACCACATCTGCCAATAGCCCTTAGTTTTATTCTATAGATCAGTTTATTTTTAAAAGGTTTCCTTATACTTTTATTCTGGTTTTCCAGCTAAAAATAAACAATTCCCTGGTTATTTACGAATTGTCCCTTCCTTGCTAATCTTGACTATTTTGTTATCATTTTCTTCTCCATGTTTGTTTCTACTTACGCTCCAATATTTGCGAGCACCTGCTCGTCAACTTCTGAATACAGGGTGTTATTAGAATTAAATTTTTTATTAAAATGGAATATAAAGCTTCGTAAAACAAACAAATTTTGATAATTAACTTTAGGTCAAAACTCAAAGATAACGGATAAAATCAATTGAAAATAAGTGCCGCGATGCTTGGGACTGCATGCATTATGGGTAGCAAGTGTTTAATAGGTTGGAAATAGTTTATTGGGAGTTATTGACAACGCATACATACTCGCAACTATCTTGCCATTTTTATTTTTGTTACATTTAGTATGAATATGGTTTAGGTTTAAAGTAAATTCATTCATTTTTTAAGTATTACGCAATAATAACTGTCCTATTTTAAATTCGTAAGTAAAGTTCATCTCGTAGAATAGCACATCTATGACCTAGATATTTTTCGCGCAACATTTATTGTACGTTTGCGTTAATTCAAATGTTTAGTAATTCACATTTGCATTGCTTAATTTTCCAAAAAAATACCGTTCGTTTTGTCACAGTGAATATGTGGTTGAGTTTATACTGTAGCAAACGCCTTCAGATTTCATATTCCTTAACCATTCCATAAACTAATGTTGCGTTTACGCATGTCTTGATTGGTAATTTACTACACAAAGAAATAAAAAGCTACCAACTTAAAAATATTTAAATTAAAGACAACTAAATTATTTCATTGTTATCTTAAAGAAAGATATCGATGTATTAAAAAATCACAAAGATTATTAAATACTACACTACAAACGAAATAAATACAAACACTAAACTAGAAAACCAATTTATAACAATTTAGAATTTTCACACAAAGATGGATACCTTCTCTAACAGACGTCCAAATAGGGTTGTAAACTGCACATCGCTTTAAATGTACGTTAAATTCATTTCCTTTTGACTAAAACAGTTGTTTTACATGTTCGTTGGTGTCACATTTCTTTCTCGGTGGTTGTTTACAAAAAACTTGTAATTTTACAATACGATATGTTTATGCAGTGACGTCATACATATTGTGATATATAGTTATAAATAAATATGCTAGCAGTTCTCAAAGAGTGCGGCACTCTTTTATTCATGTTATCTTTGAGTTTTGACCTATGGTTCCCTAATAAATATAGAGTTCTATAAGCCATTTTAATAAAGGGCTCGATTCCCATAACACGTTGTATATTGTTTTTCGAATTTTCTTTGTTCAGCCTTAGATTCTCGTTTTCAGGTCGTCGCTAATTACTTTTTTCAAATACAGTCCATATAAACTTTTTTTATCGGATTTTTGTCTGCAGTGCCTTTTTCACGGGTGAACTAGAAAACTTTGTATTTAATTCCCCTTTTGTTTAATTACTCGTTCCCTAGAAAACCCCTTTAAATAATTTTGCTTTCAAGGAACGAGTATTATTATTTCATTTAGTTATTCAATCCAGTTCTCCAGTATTTCCGGTTTCTCATGCTGACCTCCAATTTGATGTCCTTATCTCTGGGTAACTCACACTTTCCCACCTTTTAAACCTCTTTAACTCACACCCAATACCCTTTAATGTAAAATATTCTTTCTCTTCCACTTTATCCCAACCTTTTTATAATTTATCTACTGTACTTAATCGTGATGGTCCTTACACATATACCTACCTTTAACAGGCCCCTTCAAGACTTGTACGTGTACGCCCAACGCTCGCTCTCTAAAATTCTGGATACCTAAACAGCGCTGATACTCAAATTTATCACAACAATATATATATGGACATCCAATCCTAATGTTAGGTCAATATGACTAACTTTTAATAATGGGCACGATTTCTAAATTAAATTCCTTGAAATTATATACGTAAGTGTACCTATAAACTTCTAAAAAATGTCGCTGAATTTAGATAAATCATAACAGAACCACAAAATTCATTTAACGGAAAAAATAACGTTTAAGAAAAGTTCATCTTACTTTTGAAAATCATAAATACATCATACGGGTAACTCTACAATTGCGTTCTTTAAATATCGGCTGGGCACGCACTACTGAAAACACAGCTTAACTCTGCCGAGCTTAGCTCTCTACTATCCGTAAACGATTACAGGCGAATTAAAAGCCTGTACGTTGATGAAGTATATAACACTAAAATTGAAAGCTGGAACAAATATGCAGAAACGGAGTTAAGGATCAATCCTTGGGGCCTGCCATACGAGATGGCAAGAGAAAAAATTCGACAAAATTCGGAGATCAGCACATTAAAGAAAGGAGATGGAACATACACAACATCCTGGAAAGACACAGTCACATACTTACTACACAATCTACTACCGAACGACGACCAAAACACAGACAATGACTCACAAAAGCTAATACGGTCAACGACATACGTCTCAAGTCATAATCAAAATATTTCCAAACCATTCACCACTACATAACTAAATGACGCCATAGACGAACTGGCAAAAAACAAAGCACCAGGTCCTGACGGAATTAAGAACGAAATAATTAAAGATTTTGAAGATCCTATATCAGCGAACCTTTTGACCTTATACAATGAAAGCCTATTTCAAGGGGAAATCCCCAAGTTCTGGAAACGGGCATGCGTAACCATCCTAAAAAAGGTACTGGGAAAGATCCACAAAACGTAAAATCATACTGACTGATCTGCTTATTTAACACCTTAGACAAACTACAAGAAAAACTCATATGTAAAAGGATAACAGAACATCGAGACAATTACGGCTGCAGCGGTAGCCAATATGGCTTCCGCAAAGGCATACAAAGAATGTTGCACACCATCTCGCAAAGTAATGCCAAATACACGGCGTTAGTCTGTATAGATATAAGCGGAGATTTCGATAACTTGTGGAGGCCGGCCCTAATCAGAGGCCTGCAAAAAATTAACATGCCACGAGATCTCATAAAATGCATCATCTCCTACATCCAGGATAGATACGTGACAATTAAGGGTAAACATGATAAAATTACCAAACGCTTAACTAAGGGATACCCACAAGCATCCATTTGTGGGCCCTTGTTTTGGAACATCATTCTGGACGATCTATTACTGGCATTAGAAGATGATGAAGAAATCTTACAAACTATAGCCTATGCAGATGACGTAGCATTACTCCTGGAAGCAGAATCCCGCAGAGCACTGGAAACAAAAATAAACGCTACGCTAGAAAAAATTCAGAATTGGTGCTCGGAGATAAAACTAAAAATATCACCAGAAAAGACGACTTACGCCCTGGTGAGTGGAAACATACAGAGGGACGCAAACATTGAATTGGACAACAAAAGAATCTCCAGAGCCAAGCGTATCAAATTTCTAGCAGTATTAATAGATGAAAAACGAAATTTTAAAGAACAGATGTCGGATTCGCACAGCGCAACAAATGGTTTAATCCAAATCGAGGAATGATGCACTTCCTGACGGGCTGTGGCCCATACCCCTTACCTGAAAAAGGTAAACAAAAGGATCAATTCCACATGTTTATGTGGAATTGAAGAGACACCGGAGCATGTAACTTTTCACTGTGACATAACTAATGATACTTCGAACCGAACTATAGAACGAAACAACACTACAAATAATACAAAACGAAAATGGCTTTTTCACACTTAACAAATTGACGCAACGGGTCTCTATCCTGGCTAAGGACCTATACCCTAAATAACAAATGTAAAACCTAAACAACATAAAACAAATTACATTTATAAACATTTTCTAAACATATTGACTTTTAATTTAAATAAAAATATTCATTAAATTCGAACTTGACATTGAAATAAAAATAAAGAACAAGGCGTTGGCGTGACGTAGAATCTAATTATAAATAACCAACGGGGCAAAGTGCTATTGTAAACTACAACTCTGCAATCCGTGCTACTTCGGCAATAACAATAACCTACATTATAAAACACATTGCGAGTACATAAATAGACTCAACAATTAGTAATACACATGAAACACAAAATTTATAATCAGTCTACAAGATTTACATAACTTAACATACTTTTTTATACAGATATATACATTTACAAAACCATAATGGCACAATTAGAATCATACATTACTGCAACCCAATAAAATATAGCTACAACTACAAATTACGCAAACACAAAACTATCAATAAACATCTCAAACTAATGAAAACACAAACCCACTTTACAAAGAAAACTAAAATGTTAGCGCACCCATTCAGATTATACACAATTATAAACATTATATAGTCATACAAACAATAAACAACACTATACACTTTTCAACGTTCACATAAGAGGCCGAACAAGAAGAAAACAATATCATCTTAAGTTGCATTCTATTCCATTACATTACCCATAAGCAACCTCAACATCCAACAACATACCAACAAGGAAGATTCTACAATCAACACCAGTGCATTTTCCTAAACAACCACAGCATCCTCCAAACAGCGAAAAGACAACAATCTTCATCTAGTGATTGTGAATTATTAACTATTATTCCAAGCGAAAGTTATTATTTCATTTCATTTTTTAAATTCTATTCTGAACATTCTTTTCTTAGTGTCTTCCGGATGCCGGCGCAACAGGACATACCAGGAATCTTGTAGAATTTCTGAAGATGTTATTCCGGTGAACTCTTGTAGTGTTATTTTTAGTTTTAAGATTTAAATAAAAACCCTCAACGACTTTTATTATAAAAAAATTATACTTTAGCAAATCCAGAAGTAAAATATCGCAAAAAGCAATAAGTTTAGAGTAGGGATTTCAAATTAGTAGAATAAGATAAAACAGATCTTGAATAAAAAATAAAGATTCTATAACCTCCAACCCCTGTCCTCCAGGCCTTCCGAGAGCGAAAGGCACAATAAAAATACATATTAAGGTAATTTTAGCGCTCCATTTAAATTTGTAAGCCATGGCGCTAGAAAAAAATAAAGATACTTTTGATTTGATTTGATATCCGTAAACGAAGTATATCTCCATGAAATTGAAGGGCGAAGACGAAAGGGGTTAACGTTTATTTTTAAACTTGTTAGCCTTCTTCACACGGGAATTGCCGAATAAATATTTTTAAGAAAAGTGCTCCTATGTTATCTAAACCGTAATCTGGGATTTTCGAATTTTAATAATTGTCATTAGAATGAAACTATACCATTTACACATTTACAATTACGTTTTTGGTAATTTGGTAATTCACCAATTAGATTTTATTATTACTACGTGGATATATGTACCGGGTGTTTCCAAATGAATGACCAATGTTGTATGAATATCAGACACGCTTACAACATCCAGCGGGGGAGAGATTTTCGTAGAAAATCGATCACAAAGGAGCGCCAAAAAGAACAGCGGCCGTCAACGAAAAAGCCAAAACACAATATGTCGTGAAGCGACAAAAGGTGTGAGGACGTAAGGTGACCCAAACCAAATTAACAAACTAACCTAGGGAATAAACTAAAATTAACCGAAGAACACTAAAAACTAAATCCTAAAATTAACAAAACGATACCAAAAAAACAATAAACAGACTCCAAGTTATATTCCCAAAGTAATAGTAAACCTAAAATATATGAATACTAAAATAAATTTAATCGTAAAAGTCAAAAGTCAAAAATCGTAAAAATCATTCAAAAAAACGACATTTGTGTATTCCGTCAGAGAGGTGAAAGAGAAAGGAGAGGTGGGAGGAAGGTAACTGTTCAGGATTCAGAAGCACTTCGTTAAGAACACGACCAAAATCGTAGACAGAGAGGAAGAAATAAGAGTGATCGTTCTATTGGGAATAGCTGGAATATAAGGGATGCATTCCAAGAGGGCACGTTGGATTTCACGCGATCCACCCATTGTGGAACTCACACAAAGAACACAAAACCAAAAATTCCAAACTAAACGGAGGAGGAAAAGATAAAAGGTTTAAAAATGTACTAAAAAAAACCATTCAAAAGCTAAATAAACTAATCGAGTAACGGTATATGCAATATATGACACACTAATCGGTAGGAGAGGACTTTCAATTTTTAGCGTGCCAGATACCTTTGAATACTCCCGAAGAACCGCTAAATTCATAATTTTGATATGAAACCTTTTTTTTGAACAATAAATGGTCCAAGAAATTTACATGCTAATTTAACCGTAAAGTATTTTGAAGCGTCAGAGAAAACATAGTTTTTTCGCCAAACGGTATCTCCGACCGAAAATATAGCAGGGCGATGTTTCACATCATAATATTTCTTATTTTTGTCTGCAGCCACTTTTAAGCGTTACGTGATGTCTTTATTGAGTGCTGCCAAAGGGTGTGATTTGCCTAGAAAAGTTGTCTGTCTGCAATTGACGTGTTATTTATACCATGTGATTGGTGATCTGGTTCATTTTTTTGATAAATGGTCATATTTCTGCCTACATTTGCGAAATAAGGTGATACACCTAACACTTCATGAGAGGCGGTGCAAATTGCACAAACTCTATTTGCCAAATATTTGTCCCAATGCCGATGGTTGTCTTGGATATAAGAAGCAAGCGTGGTTTTAATAACATGGTTTACCCGTTCGGTAGAATTGGCCTGAGCATGATAAAAAGCGTTGAAATTGATTTTACAGCCGTAAGATGGGGTCATTCGGGAAAATTATTTGCTTTTAAACTGGGCTTCTTTATCGCATAAAATGATTTTTGGTATGCTAAACATTAAGAAAACTTGTTCTTCTATGCACTGCGCTACTTGGGATGCGGTATCGGCACGAAGCGGAAACAACAACGGAAATTTTGTAGTCTACAACTACTAAAATGTACGTAAAACCTTGAGTTTAACGAGGTAGAGGCCCAATTAAATCTGTAGAAATCATTTGTCAAAGTTTGTCAACTATCGGGTGTCGAGTCATAAAACCAAGAGGTTTTTTTTCTGTTCTGGTTTTTACGCTATACAAATTCGACCGTGGTTAACATATTTTGTGACAGCATGTTTGAGTTCAGGCCAATAATATTGTTGGGAAATTTTGTCAAAAGTCTTATGAATATCGACGTGGCCAGAAGTTGGCTCGTCATAACATTGGTGTAAGATTGTCAATCGTTCCGAAGTTAGGATTACTCTTTACCAATTATCTGAATCGTCAGGTAAATCTAGGTACTTGAGCGGAATTAGTTTAAACAATTTGTTATCGGTCACACACCATTGCCTAAACTTGAGTGATTGTGTCTGAACTAGGTTTAACGTTTTTCTATACCATTTATTCTGGGGTGAAGTAGGATTTGTAGATGAATTTGAAGCCAAATAGTCAATGGAAGATTTATTATTAACGGTAATTGTGTCTAAAAGAGGCACAGAGCGAGATAAAGCATCTGGTACGACATGGTCTTTGCCTTTTCGATGTATTATGGCATAATCATATTGTTGCAAGCTTAAAGCCCATCTTGAAAGTCTGCTGGTAGGTTCTTTTAAATTATTTAGCCATTTTAGGGAATGGTGGTCAGTTATGATGGTAAAATCTGAACCTTTGATATAAGGTCTTAACTTTTCTACGGCCCATAAAACAGCTAAACACTCTTTCTCTGTTACTGAAAAATTTCTGTCACTTTTTATAAGTGAGCGACTAAGATAACAAACGACGTTCTCCTTGTTATTAATAGTTTGCGATAACACGGCACCAATGCTAAAATGATAAGCGCCAGTTTACACGCAAAACGGAAAAGAAAAGTCTGGGCAAGTCAAAATTGGAGCGGTAATTAAATGCGTCTTGATTTCGTTAAGGGCAGCATCACACAAATCGGACCAGATGAATTTAGAATTTTTCTTAGTAAGAGCCGAAAGTGGAGCCATAATTATGGAAAAATTTGGTATCAATCGGCGGTACCAAGAAGCCATGCCGATAATTCGACGTACTTCTTGAACGGAAGACGGAGTTGGAATCTGAAGAATAGCCGAAACTTTATCTGGATCAA
>JAHWXV010001906.1:0-10656 GCA_024586415.1 Phrixothrix hirtus | reverse complement strand
GGGGCTGCGTGAAGTTAGCCCCCCTAAATTTCAAAGTTCATTTTTATGACTTTAATCGCCAGAACTATTTCTAGAACTTATCAGGAACTCTGGAACTGTTTTAAATCTACACAGAACTCCAAAAAAAATTATATTTTTAAAACAATCGGGGGCTAACTTCACACACACAATGTACACACGGCGTATTCTTATGGACCTGTGCATCAAGCTTGGTTGGTTTAGACACAAATTTACCAAAAAGTATCTGCCACATATGTAGTTGCCAAAAAATCTTAATAAGCTGCAATTGCCACGGAATAAATCAGCTTTGAATTTCTTTTTCGCCCTCTATCATCTCACTGGAGAACCTGTTTACGAAACATTCTTCCAACACATTATGCATAAAGCAAATGTTTATACAGGGTTGTTTATTTGAAATAGTTTCAGAAAAAGAAATTGTGAGATCCGGTTCATAACAGGCGTTCAGCTACGCTATATTTACATACAAGATTTTTTTAAAAACCGGGCATCGGCATACTGTATAAATCTAAAGTATACTAATAAAATAAATACAGAACCTAAACACGGATTAAATTAATTGGCCTGTCACAATTTAACCGAAACACTGAATTAAAAAGATTAACAAATCGGGATGATTGTTTACACATAAGCTATCAAAATTTTCGTAACTATAAATTTAATGTACGTAACTGAAGCTTATATTATTTTGTTCATTGGACCGGTAAAAAGGTACTAACATCCTATTTTTCAAGCGGTAATCTATAGAAACTACATAATAAACGATAAAAAGTGAAATACTTACCTTATAAATTAGCATAATATTAGTTAGTCCCACGTTCTTAATGCGCTTCATTGTTGATAAAAGCTGCATTAATTACATTGACTTAACTAATTACATTTAATAACCTTTTGTGCGCATGCTTTTAATCTTATGTCGGATCACGAATATTCCTGGCCGTAAATTGCAGTATTTAGCTATTGTAAGTACAACAACTTATGCCCATGTACTATTAAAACGTAATATATTAATTTATTGTGATTCGGCATACATTCAAAATATGCACACGTGGCAGGCACTTATTATTATGACTAACAAAAAAAACATAATAACAAGCTAGTTACGATATAAAATAATGTTAATACACAGGGTGTTTGAAAAAGAAGACCTTTAATGGTGAAATTTATTGAAAACTACATAAACGAGTACATACAATGAAAGAAACTACCTTCAACGTGGGATCCATTTGAAGTCTTTTACGTACCACATCATACAAAGTACCTTTAGGCACTCCTAATTGCAAGCCAATGACTTCTTTGGTTCCGAACACACGAAGCACGGATCTGTTCAACAGTAGCTTCAGAAGTGGTCTACCTGACGATTTTGCTTTTAAAACACTATCGGTTTCCTTGACAGATTTTAGCCAATTACGGATAGTTTTTTCTGTGGGTGGTTGACCACCATACTGACGTCTAAACTTACGTTGCACTGTTATAACAGACTCAGTTTGCACAAGCCAAATAACACCCTGCGCCTTCTGTTGCGGAGTAGCCATTGCACTCCACTGAACTGAGCACTGGCGCCGTTATTCCCAAGGTGCGAATTTGAAAAATTCGGCACAAGTGAAAACCCAAAAATTGTTTAATGGGAACTTGTATTTCATCCAACGTGTCTAGCGACCCCGCACTGATAAGCCCCACAGAGCGAAACTAGTGATATGCGGATGCTGCGACACTTTGTTGAAAGTACAGATTTTTATATATTTTTACCTAATTAGGTGAGAAGCCTTTAAACTGTTCCATTTATTTATACTCTTATGTCTGGCTATTCATGAGGGAAACCTTCATTCTTTTATATAAAAAGCTAGTTGTCGAAAAATGCGTACGAAATATTTTACATAGGACAGTACTGTTCACGCATCGTATAATTTTCATCAGAATTAATCATTTTAATTTACTAAAATTCTACGAATGATTTTGTTTTCGTTTCGTATTCTTAATTTACTTGTATAAAGTTTGTATTGTGTAGCTTTTGGCAAATATAATTAACGCTGCGTTTCCCTCCCTCGCTGGAGTTGTTAGGAAATAAAATTCGATTTTGTATATCGTTGTTACCATAATTTAAAGTTCGCTTTGTCTGTAAAATAGTTAACTGCAAACTATAAAATCGTACGGAACAATTGTACGCCTATTTCGTTGTTTTCCTTTATTAAACCGCATTAGTGAAAATAGAACATTAGATCACTACAATTATTCATATTAGCTGCATTGCGTTAATTTAAGCGAAGCTTATGTGTAAAATCCTTTTGTACGATCTCAGATCTATGCAGTAACAAATACTTGGTGATTAACAAAAACTTCTTTTTCTAGGCATGTTGATTTATTTAAATCTGTATTTACGTGATTCTTTATTTCAATTTATTATTTTATTTGATATGAACTGCACTGATTTGCCTGTACAGATTGCCCGAGATACAAGTGATATTACTTTAACAGCAGATACACCTTAATATCCGCCACAAAAAAACGCTTATAAACCATGTGTCTAATTTCCATTTTTCGAAATATTTGCAATTAAAGTTTTCAGCCCATCCGTGTTTTTAACTTAGTCTACTGTGTTCAACAAGAAATGGCTGATTGACTGTACATTTTTAGCAACAGTCTGACGTGTACGTTTTCAGAGCACCATTAATGAATGTTCTCAGCGGATTTTTACAAATGCCCGCATTAAAATAAAAAGTTTGATTTTCTTTCTTAAAACTTCTAGCGATCTGTTAATTGTCAGTTATAATTTTTTAAAATACAAACATGGTTTTTACTTAAAAGATACCAATTTTAGAAATTTGTAATGCAGTCATAAATATTGCGATGAAAACTCGCAGAGCCGTCTCTAGGTTTAAAAAGGAGTTATTTATATAATGAAAAATCGAAGTTTTCTCCAATGAATGGCACGAATTTTGAAAAATTCGGTACACGTAAAGCCATAAATCTGTCATTAAAGTAAAAATAAATAAACAGTTGCAGGACTTCTCACCGCAAAATGTTGCATAACCTAACAAAGTAGGTAAACAAATAAAAGCTCGTACTTTCATTCAACGTGTCGCAGCACTCATATATCACCAATTTCGCCCACTGGCGCTCATCGGTACGAGGTTGCTGGACACGTTGAATGAAAATACAACTTCCTTATAAGCACATATCAGGTGCGATTGTATTGCGATGTAAACTGTAAGAACTGCCTATAGGTTTAAATAGGAGTTATTTACATAATGAAAAATCAAAGCTTCCTCCTATGAATGGCGCGAATTTTGAAAAATTCGGCACATTAAAGTAAGAATAAATGAACAATGCAGGGCTTCGCATCATAAAATTTTGTGTAACGAAGTAGGTAAACAAATAAAAGCTCGTCCCCCGCCAGTTTACATTGCAATACAACCGCACCCGGTATGTATTTATAAGGAACTTGCAATTTAATTCAACGTGTCCAGAAACCTCGTACTGATGATCCCCAGAGGGCGTTGAACGTACACACTTTAATTTGTTTTTCAACTTCTTTAGGTTATACAAAATGTTGTGGTGAGAAGTTCTGGAATTGTTCATTTATTTTTACTTTTGATGACCGTTTTATGGCTTTCCACCGGTACCGAATTTTTCAAAATTCGCGCCTTTCGTATGAGGAAACTTCGATTTTTATTATCATGAATATTTTTTCATACATTTATTATGAATCAAATAGGCTTTAATTTTATACATACATACCTATGTATGTCAATTTTAGATATTTATTAAAAACGTGTTGTAATAATTAATCCATCGATAACTTATAATTAATAAGCAATAGTTTTAAAGAAAAAAGGCAAATTTAGATTATTTGAAAGAATACGTTCTAGTATTTTTATTAAAACAGCTGACGACTTTGCACTTGATAAAGTTTATGAATAGTAAATGTAATCTGATATTTGTCAACAAAGGAGTATTTGTTTTCTTTTCAATTACGTTACAAAGTAAAGCATACACAGGCCCATAAACAGATTAGAGTTGCACGCGAGAATTTATAAATTTTTTTTCAAAGTAGAATGAAAATGTGTACAGATTTGTGATCCCTAAGGGCTCGTCTACACGTGTGTTGAATAATGCGCCTTAATCTCTGATACCCTATATATTTTATGGCATGCTATTTTAAATTAAATTTAATTTTAATTGTATTTAATATTATTCGCATGAGTACCTTATCGGTCGTGAATTAACACCATACAGTCCGCTTTTAAATTTCGAATTGACGTCGTTTCAACTCTACTAGATTCGACCGCAACGAATTATAAAATGATTCGATTTTATATTAAAATTAAAGGGAAATTACCTTAATGTTAATTTATATACAAACGTCAAGAAAGGAAATTCAATATTGAGTACACTTGAACTCATGCGAAGTAGAGAACGGAAAGGGTAACAGTTTGGGAAATAAAATTCTCACAGAGTTGCATCTTTTTTTGGTATGATAAATGCCTATAATTAAACCAATAAAACAAGATGTTATGACCAAAGAACGTAAACGTATATTTCTGCACATAATTCGAAAAAGAATACGACAAATTTGGAAGAGGTTTAGAAATGTACTGATGTACAAAAATTTTCTTCCAGGAAAAGAAACACAGAAAAATATTACAGGAAACATCGAGAAAGCTATCAAAAAGCTAAAATTTTTGAAAAGTATTCTGCCATAAACATTTACATTTTCGTCGATATCCACAAAACGTCTCGTCTCTTCCATGAGTGTAGCAGTAACATCATTTTCTCTAATTTTACATTCGAGCTAAATTTTTCATCTTATGAAAACAACAGAAATTTTGTCTGCGAAAAATCTTATCGAGCTTGATTCCTTCCCATTCTCGATGATTTGAAACCATCAAGATCAGCAAAAATCGTGAAAAACATTAAAGATGCCAACACATTTATGTCAAATTCTTTGGGATATTCGGGAAAAACTTTTGAGTGTTGAAGCTAACCTATGGAGATAACTATTGCAAAGCACATCCTATGAAAATCTGATGGAGCTTGAAATATGATCCGTAAATTATCCGCAGCGGTGTAGGTAGTCGGGCAAAAAAGGTAGTCTCCCGGTGACTTTTTCTCATTTTTGAGAATGAACTGAAGTAGGGTTTGGAGAAAACATGCAACACGTTAACGAAGACGTGACCATTTTCAATTTGGAAGGGAATTGTATTTCATTCAAATTCTTTCGAGATATTGCGGAAAATGTTTACTAAAACTTCTGAGTTAACGCTAACTTATGTAGACAACTATCGAGGAGAATATCTTATCCAAATCTAATAAAACTTGAAACAAGATCAGTAAAATTATTCATCACACTAATCCAAGGTAGTCTACAGAAATAACGGTGACTTTTTCCCCGAGAACGAATTAAGCGTAAATCGTGAATGACATTGACGATGCCACCACGAAGTTTCCCAGGAAGAGAATCCCGTTGATGTTAAATCCTTTTGGAAATTGTCGAAAATGGTTATCAAAACATTTAAGATGTTGAAACCATCTTCTAAAAAGGACCATTGCCAAAATCTATCGAATTTGAAATGTGATCCCTAAATTATCCATATGCATGGTATCAGCAGAAATGGCGGTAGTCATCCCGTGTTTTTTTTCACTTATGGTGATAAATACAACTTTCAGAGACAAAGACTTTAAACTATCAAGAAGGTTAAACGAACAACAACGAACAAACTAACGAAGTCATTCTCCCAGATCATCGTTTTTCTAGTCAAATCCTTTTGAATTTTGGGGAACCTGTTTATTAAAACTTTTGAAATGTTAAAGCTAACTTATGAAAAACTATTAAAAATAGACGTAGTCCGGTAGAAAGTCAGTAGAAATAAGAATAGTCTCAAAATGACTTTTTCCCGTTGCTGAGTATTGAATTGAACTTAAACCGAGATGAAAATTTGAAACCATTGAGGAGATTAAACACAAATATGGAAAACTTTGAACGCGCAAGAGTTTGGAAATCCTTTCAGATATCGGGAAAAATTTACCATTGACACAAACTTAAAAAGGCGAAGACAATTACGTAAAAATCTTACCAACGAAGCATTCTCCATGACTGTTTTGACAACCATAATAATTCTACCAAATTGTTTTACTATTGAGATACATTTTTATCCAAACATTTTGAAGTTAAGTTTTGGGAAATCACGCTGTGAAAATCTGCAGGAGCTTGTCAGTAAATTATCCGTAGTGTTTCAAAGTAGTTAGCAGAAAAGATGACATTTTTTTGATGACTTCTTCCATTCTCGGAGATTTGAAACCATCTTGAAGATTAAACAAAAATTGTGGAAGACATTCAACAGACTAACGAAGAAAACACCCAAGACCGTTTTGAGCATTGAAGAACATCGCATTTCTGTCAAATCTTTTTGGATATTGAGGAAATGTTTGGGATACTGACATTTACTTATAAACGGAAATATCAAAAATGAATCGTGTTCGAAAAAGCATTTGTAAAATTATGCACAGTGATGCAAAGTAATGTCTTCTTCGTATTTTCGAGCATGAATTCAATTTCACGGGACGAAGATTTTAAGTCGTCGAAAAAATCAAACAAAGATCGCGGAAGACATCAAATATGAAAACGAAGTAATTCTTCAGGATTGTTGATTTTGTGACTGAGGCTTGGTTTTGACTGCTATGATCATTTCGCTATGCCTATTAGAATTTTGCCGACACCTGGTAGTAGCGATTTTTAACGTAACCAATATCGCAATGCCACGGGATCTTTTTCCCATTTCTAAAGATGAATTGGATTTAGAGGACTGAAGATTTATAACCGTCGTGATTAATCAAATCATGGAAGCTTTTCAACATGCTATCGACGTTGTTCCCATGATCGTTTTGGGTTCTGAAATCCTTTTGTATATTGCAGCTAATTTATGAAAAGAAATAATGCACTTATATACTGTCAAAATTACACGGTGATGCCAGGTATTTCGTAAAATGACGACAATTTCCCAATGACTTCTTCCTATTAGAATAATTGAACTTAGCAGGACGAAGATTTGAAGTCAGCGAGAAGCTTAAGTAAAAATGATTTTTGAAAAGTATTTAATTTCTGTCAAATTTAAGTACAAATAAGACGCTTTCACGAGCTGAAAATCAGTCTTTGTATGAGACTCTGTGCGGGACATTGCCTAGTGCAAAGACCGTAAAAGATTTTCTATTAAGTCAAGCTATTTTGTTAATAATTTTTACAGCGAGATTGACGCAATTTCCATGGGACTCGTTCAGCCTGTTAAAAGCCTGATTTCCGTTCAAAACCGTTGGGAGACGCCGTATGCTAGAGATCTAAATATAGAGATTCTAGAACGGCGTTCTAGTCTTCGCTGCTCTGTAACAAAGGTAGACCGAGTTTAGAATAACCTAACCTCGGGAACTCTCGTAACTGAGCGTTCCTGCCGTTATTACCGCCGAATTAAAAACAAAACCGTCTTTGAGTCGATTGCAAACAAGTTGCTCTGTAACTATTTGTAAACGACGCCAAGCGCCCTTCAGCGTCGTAGCGATAGCGGACGCACGTCTACGCTGAACCGAGACCGTTCACCGTACGAAACAGTCCGTGGTTCGCGATTTGCGAAAACGACGGCGTTTTGGGAGAGACGCTTAGCGCCTACTGAGTGACAGCCTTAGTCGCGGATACACGGTAACGCCTCGCCTCCGTCCGGCCCGATCCGAACTACGCCCCGAACACCGCTGAAAGTGTCGCGCTCATATACGGACCTCAAAGCATACTGCCGATCCATACATTCATTTATATCAGAAGAACAGAATTTTACGAAGCCTAGGAAATTTGTGCCCGCCGCTCGCCCGAACGCCGCAGCAAATTCACATCAGCGTGGTCATATGAGCCTCATGCGAATATTGACTTAATCTACGTACACAAGTAGTTGTAAATAATTTGCTTTGTCTACTATCGAAGATTTATAATTATATTGTTACCGAATTAGAATGATTTTAATTTTGAGTTTTGTTTATGTTCGAATTACCAATTTATTTCTGCAAATAAATTAGAGTTGTTACATATCTTTTTAATTCCGCCGATAACCGAAACGAACTAAAAGCTCGTTTCTTAACCGAAGTTCGACGTCATTTGCACAAGCGACATCCACCGTAAATTAGCTGTTTCACCGACGTCCCGACCGCTAAATTAATCGAGACAAGGGTCTCCATGACCGCTAAGAGCTACGTTAAGAACCACCCCTCACAACTAAGGGCTACCACCGGGTAGAATGCAAATTCTTTATTCTTCTTGTACTTTTCACTAAGGACTGAATCGTCACATTGTCCAATTTCGACAATTTGATATATCAAATTTTTTCTCGGTTTGAACCATACTTGTTATGCAGTATAATCGTGACGTTACCATAACAATCGTAATAGTTCGGGAAATATATCAGAAAGTGACAATCAACATAGCCGGTAAATGTACAAAAAACAGGTCGAAAGCGCGAAATAGATTTGAAACCGTCGCTAAGATTAAGTAAACAACGTGAGATACATTAAATACGCACCCAGGACCGTTTTGAGTATTTTGGGTCTCCAATAAATTTGGCGTTTTTGTGTTTTTAATATTGGGAAAACTATTTACAAAAGTTTTTGAAGTATTAAAGCTGTCAGTTGAAGCAACGAAAATTTGAAACCGCCGTGTAGAGTAGGTAAAAATCGCGGAAGCCACAGAACGCACTCATAAAAAAAAGTTTGTGGGCCATTTGATGGCTTTGTGCCGTGAAGGGTTTATTTACCAAAACTTTTGAGATATTGCAGCTAATCTAAAGAGAACTATTATCAAGCGCAAATCATAAATGATGAATGTTTCTTGACAATTTCCTGTATAATGAATTGTTGCGGAAACCGCTGATATCTTTTAGAGTTCGCGGTGTGTTCGTTTGCGTCGTGGGCTTACTTGGCGAGCGTTTCTCTGGACTTGGCGCACTGGCGGTTTTCCCCGCAGTTCCGCATGCCAATTCCGTGCTTTATATAGCCGTGCCTTTTTTCCGCCTGGGCTCGACGATCTGTAACTGGAACACGGCTTTTCCCTCCGTTATTTTGTTTAGTGAATACGTTAAGCGGGTTTGGCATCTTATCTTTTCTCCGGTGCATCCGGGTCTTACCCCGGGAGATCTCCCTCTCAGGACTACCTTCAGAGTTTTTCTTGTTCTAATTTGTGCGTGTGGTATGGAATCTTGGAATCATTGCGGTACTTAGTGATTCCTTCGTAATGCCTCGCATTCGCCGGCTTGACGATGATTCCCAATACCGTAGTTTTTGCCTTTGTGACCGTAATCTGTCTCTGCGAGATTGCTCGCAACGGACGTCCAACACTCTTTCCGCCATTGGCGGTCATCTGCCACTAAATTTAAGTGTGACTTGAATTGGCTCATCAGGCGCGTCGTTTTCAAAGAGCGCGCCAACTTTGGTGCTAGCCTTTTGTGTATGGGTGTTTTTTGTTTCCTCTTTCTGCCCTTTGCATTTTTAATTCCGTCATTAAGGGAGTTGGAGGAAGCCTACGTGGGGGTGGCTTGGTGATCTGAAGTATCTCGTCATTCAGAAGAGTACTACGTGTTAACCTCTTTGGCGATGACGTCGCGCTCCCTTTGGGAAGTTGAGGCTACATCCTCGCGGCGTTTGATTTTCCCGCTAAGATAGTTCTGCCTTCTTCGGGCATTTGTAAGAGAAGCCTCTCGGCTTCGTCAAAGTCGCGAGCTTCAATTGCGCACCTAAGCCTGAGGGTATTTTCGAGAATCTTCCTGAATGATACAAGGTCTTGACCTATATAGTAGCGATGGGCCAGGTGCAATACAAAAACCCACGCGTGTGTTAAACTCTTGAGTTTAACACACGCGTGGGTTTTTGTATTGCACCTGGCCCATCGCTACTATATAGAAGGGGCCCAAGGTACAGCACAAGAGAGCTCAAGCGTAAAGAAAAAACCAACCGTACTTGTTGGAAGATAGACTTGAACTTCACACTGCTGCACATTTTTTTTTGCTTCCTACTTTTTCCATGCTGAGACCCTGTCCGGGTTTATGTATGGGTTCTTCTCTAGCACCTTCTTCTAAAGCGAGTGGAAGGTGGCATTTCTTTGGCTTATGCGCCCATTTGACGTGCCATGTCTTGTATGTGTTTTGATGGGTGATTATTAGTCTCTCCACCATGTTTTTGCGGCGGGCGATCGCTCCCTCTATCAGATTTTCTGCCTTTAGATGGTCTCTTATATCTTGATTTCTGACATGGAAAGATACGTCAGCTACCCATCGTAGTAGCCTATTTTGCATAATTGTGATTCTCTTGGTTGCTGAATCAGATTTTCCCGCCCATAGTTCCTCGCCATAGATCAATGAGGGAATTAGAACTGGTTTGATTATCTTAACCTTTGTGCTTAATTGGACTTTGCTTTTTGGGCCTATGATTCTGTATAGTTTTAGGGCGTTCCTTTTTATGAGCGCAGCTCGCATTCTGATGTGGTTTTTGTAGCTTAGGTTGCTGTCCAGCTTTACCTCCAGGTATGTGCCTACTGTTTGAATTTTGTTTTTCCCTATCATGTTGGTTTTGCCTCTCCGGTTGGTGAATTTTACAAATTCAGTTTTTTGATGA
>JAHWXV010001895.1:0-11753 GCA_024586415.1 Phrixothrix hirtus | reverse complement strand
TTAACAGTGGACCATTGTACTGTTTCTCGTTGGGCTAATTGTTTTCGTAAAGATCGTGTAAGCATAAACGATGACGAAAGACAAGAAAAACAGAAAACATCAACAGACGAAAGTAGTGTGAAACTTGTAGCAGATGCTCTCGAAGAAGATCGTCGTGCGACATGTGAGGAACTTTCTGCAATCACGTAAATTTCAACAACGTTCATATTCCGAATTCTGAGAAATGATTTAAACAAGAGAAACATTTCTGCGCGGTGGGTCCCTCACTGCTTGAGTATTGAACACAAACAAAAACACCTGGATATTGCGACATTGCTGAAACAAAAATGTGATGTTGAAGGTAAAGCTTTCCTGCATCGGATCATCGCTACTGATGAAATGTGGATTAGAGAGTTTGAACCAGAGACGAAATCACAGTCGAACGAGTAGAGAGGACCTTCTTCCCTACGTCCAAAAAAAGTCGTTGAAGTTAATCAAAGGTGAAACAAATAATGATCTTCGCTTGCGATTACCATGTAATGATCATAACAGAGTTCCATGTGGAACAAGTGTCACAGGACTGTATTATCGTAAATTTATTTAAAACTTGAACAGAAAAATGCACAAAACCCAACCTCAGTTGCTTGAGGCTGGGTCACTCGTTTTCCATGATAACGATAGCCCGCACGTCGCCAGTGTCATAACTGAAAAGCTGCGTGAATACGGTTGGGAAGTGCTATCTCATCCTGCCTACAGTACTGACATGAGTCCTCCAGACTTTGATTTACTCCCAAAGTTGGAACAACCCATGCGAGGACATCGTTTTTCATCTTTTGAAGAACTTTCCACCACAGTTACCCGAGCCATTCGTCAGATGAACAAAGATGACGTACTAGATGGAATCACAAAGCTTTCTACACGTTGGAACGCGGTAATCGAGAAGCAGGGAGACTATATTGAAGAATTTTAAAGAGATATTATGAAAAAAATAAGCATGTAGGTAAATAAAAAATAATGTGTATTATTTATGAAATCTTCCTCGTAAAATATGCAACGAAATAGGCACGAGCGTCATCAAAAATGGAATTGGATACGAAGGCCATAAGTACACTGATGAAGAAAAATAAACCTATTTGAAGCAGCTCTGGGAAAATATTAAGAAGAACTACAATAATTGACATCTATTCAGAGATAAACGCAGCACGCAAGACGACCAAGTTGAAATCGAAGAATTCAAAAATTAACCAAGGAAGAACTGAAACAATGGAAGAATCTCAAAAAGAATATAAGCGTTCAACCTCAAAGGAATATAAACAAGATTTTCCGCCCTTAAAAACACCTAAAGTTTAGAGAAGGAAGAAAAAATCAAAGCCAAAAAGACCAAGTCACCTTAGTCTCTCGTATCGAGAGACAAACAAAAATTTCTACAAGTAAAAAAAAACAGCACAACAAAATGATATAAAAATCACCAAATCTTTGAACAATGGCAAAGAAATAAAACTCTTCACCTAATGATTTTAGATTAGAAAGAATATTAGGAGAAAAGAAATACCCTATCCCTCATACAATATCCCCAAGGACAAGAAACTGAGTGTAATATTCAGGGAAGTGCCAGAAAGTATAACAACCAAAGAGGTCGAAAAAGAAATAGAGAATAAAGAATACGTTTTCATATCAGCAAATCGACTGGAAAGTTTTCGGCGAAACTATTGAATACAGACAAAACAAAGGTAAAGAAAATAACAATATCAAGGATCTTCTCAACTAAAAAGTGATCACCTAGCCAAAACGAAAATTTCAACTCTACCGCTGTAAAGTACAAGATGGATGTGCTAAATAAGTACCTAAAACCCAAGAGTACTGCCCCTAACTGCTGTAATTGCTTAGAGAGCAATTTCAAGACCTTGACCAAACCACATGGAACAAAGAAGGCAGAAAAAAGAGTGACAGTCACATATTACAACTTTCGCGGAAAATACCAAAAATAAAACTCAAAAAAATATAAAAGATATCGCGCTGGAGGAAAAATATCGAAAACAATAAAGAAAATGTTTCAGAAATATTCAGCCCAAGAACAATAACCGTCGGTACAGAACAAAAAGAAAAGCAACAGCTTCTCTTGACAAAGGAAGAATGTTCAAGCAATTTAGTCAAATAAGATACCATATCCTACACAACTCAAACTGCCTAAATCATATTTTACGACAAAAAATTCCTTCCAGGTCCCGTCACCACAGGAAGCAACCAATATCATTAACTTGAAAAACTCAAGTTACACTAAAAAAAAGTTGTGACCCATTATACTTTCATATATATAATTTATAAAGACAATGTATATTTATAGATATTTAAAAATTATTTAGAAAAATTTGTTCCTCGGCTGGGGTTCGATCTCCGGTTCTTTGGCTTTACGCGCCAACGCTCTACCACTGAGCTAACAAGGGACTTCATACCAGTCGGAAGAGGATTCGTTGGCGAGTAAAGCGTAAAATCAAAGGACCTGGGATCGAACCCCTGTTGAGGAACGAATTTTTCTAAATAATTTTTAAATATCTATAAATATACATCAAATCTTTATATTTCGATTCCTTTAGGACAAATTACTTTTCATCTTGGTATATAATATATGTTTGATTTGCTTTTAATTGTGCAAAACTGTTAAGTAACGTTGCAGGTGTAGTAGAGATGTTAATTGAAGATCTTAGGTAAAGCATAATTGTAATAAGATGTTTCTACTAATTATACCAAGATAAGTCCAGCATCAGGTAGACTGAAAACAACAATAAGTATCGTCCTCCCAGAATTGCCTTTATAGTGTTACGGGTAGATTCGCCAGTTTATTTATATCCCTGACAATGATTGCTGATTTTGCGACATTAGAACAATAATAAAGAAAATCAGTGGCGCTCACGTTTACGACTTTTACCGAATTTGTGACATTACCTATATCACAATTTAGTCATTCCTTCTCACTGATGCTAGCTATTCATTTAATTACTTGCAGTATTTAAACCCTAATTAAATCATTCTGTGGTACTCTATTCGGGATGTTTAGATTATGAGTCAGAATGTTTGTTCTGTATATTTTTCCCGCAAATTAGTTGCCATTTACAAAATTTTTGGTAACCGTTTAACGCCTGTTTTAATATCGCCCTTTACGAGTAATTACTTCAGTTGGTAAGATAAATTACATCATTCTATTGTTTCTAATAAAATAATAAACCTGATCAACATTGTTTGCTGCCAGTATTTTAGGCAACCAAACTGACACTGCTATCTAACCTGAATGTTTAATGTCATAAATGTGCTTTTATCATAGACAACATAACCACACACACATTTGTTCATTTATTGTTAAAAATTAGTTATAGCATTTTTATTAGTATTAAATTACTATTTTACTGTAATTTCTTAAATCAGTTAATGATAAATTGTTACTAAAATTAAACATGCATTTATGTATTATGACTATGTAAATTTTCGTTATAAAACAAGGGAGGTAAACATAACAGCGCTGGATCCCCCAGATATTTTTAAATTTTTACGTCTCCATCTCTAAATACGAGTATTTATTTATAAGCAATATTTGCTAAAATTTAAATTATAAATTTATTGTTACATTAGCATTTATTTGTTTCCCACCATGTTCCGATGTTAATATTTTCTCAACTTGGAGCACTAATTAATTAAGTTACACAAGTGTATATTGTTCTTAATTTTGACACACTTTGATGCTATTGTGCATTAATGGTCAACTAATTAGCAACAATATTAAATTAAGAGTCATTAGATACTGGCTTTGAAAGAGAAGGGCATTCGTTTGTAAACATTAATTATGGCACAATCAAATTTCCAATAAATCCTAAAAGAATTTACACACACATGACTGTGATTTCGAAATAGTTACATTTTATTTTTACGAAACTTAAGCACAAAATACGTTTACAAAATTCCCGTTTTTTTGTTTGTTACACGACAAATGTTGATAAATCTTGCACAACTTATAGATTACATCCCTAGTACCGATCTAATTTTTGTTTAATTTTAATCAGTTTTGAAGGTATAAGAATAACGCGATCGAGATAAAACGAGTTGTACTTGGTCATCTATCGGATGCGTCGTTGCCGTGATGAAACACGAACGAGATGGACATGTAATATGAAGCGATGGGGACGAAGTCACTATTTACCTTATTGTCGACTACTTAGATTTTATTATTTTGATCAGCAGAGTGCGGCTATAGTCAGTAAAAATTCATAAAAAAATCTGGTCTGAGACAACACATGACTTTCTCTTACCCATTTTAAATTTAATTTGAATTTATTAACGTTAGTTACTTTCCTATACACCTAAATTGTAAGCTCTAAAATTAATTTAAAAACATAAATAATTCATCCATTTATAATTTCCTTTATACGTGTACTAAGAGCTTTATAATTAAATTTTAACCTCATTTAAAGCAAAAATAATTTATAAATTTAAATAAAAAATAATTAAATATGTAAATAATGCATACAAACCATTACAATATTAATGTATTTTTATTTTGGGGACGATAATTGAAACGGTTAACCATCCAAGTTACTGGCCAGACAAAATCTTGTTAACTCTAGAGATTTTTCTCAATAACTCACTTCAACGAATTTTCCCAGAGAAACCAATTAGTTCACGTAATATAGTATTATAGGCGCAAGAAACGTGGCAAGTTTAAACAAAATCGTTGTAGCCGTTTTCGAGAAAATGCAAAAAAACCTAAAAATCACTATAATAAAGTGGCACTTTTGGTTATTCGATTTTAACTAAATTCTTACTAGGAGGTGCTAAGGCGGTAATAAACTCATATATAAAATTTTACTATTCTACGACGTTTGGTTTTTGAGAAATATTGAACACATACGTACACATGCACACATACGCACCCACACGCACACGCGCATGCGCATGTCCGCACGCACGCACGCACACGCGCATGCACGCACGCATGCACACACACACACACACACACACACACACACACACACAGACCAATTTCTAAAAACATAGTTTTCGGACTCAGGGTACCTGAAAACGTGTATTTCCGCTAAAAGCGACATCGAAAATTTTAACCGAAAACATGACTTTCTCTATATTGTATTTGATAGAGATAAGAGAAAGTAAAAATTATGTGTCCTTGTAAATTTTGTTAAGTGCGAATAGTCACATCTCAATTAATGCATGGCGATTAAGGAATGGGATTGTAATGAAATTTAATGTGTGTACCAGTGTTATTGACACTACTGTAAAATTTCGGTTGCAAAATGCTTTCCCAGCAAAAGAACGATAGATTCCATTGCTCCCTGGTTAACAGTAATGCTGTCGTTTTCAAGCAATTCACTAATTACCCTACAAGTAAGAGTATAAAATTGCTATTTTTCTTTGGTATTTTTGTTACTTTGGTCTAGAACCACAATGGGTGGTCCACGAAACCATCAAGGTATTTGTGTTACTTAATTGTGACGTATGAGAATGATAAAAAGATTTCGATAAAACAGCAGTGTTAGTATTATTTCATTTAATATTAGCAACTGATTCTTTTATATTGCAGTTGATTGTTAAAGTCATTTAATTATAAAATAGTTTTCTACGCCAATGAAAGTGAACTTCTTAAACCGTTCATTAGAATAAGAAAAAGCAATTTTGCTTACATAGCAATCTTCATTATGTGTCACTAATTATCTGTTAGTAAACACATAATTTATACAGAAGCAGTTTTGCGGAAATAAAACATTTCATTTGTAGTTAATTGTATTTAACATTGCCTTTTTTATTTAATACTGTTAGCGCTACTTTCCTTTGCGACAATTTGTTTTACTCTGCTTTGTATACGTCAATTTTCAATGCCACTAAATTGCTGAAAAGAAAAACTATATTTATCAGTTACTCAGATGTAAAATACCGTCGGATAACTCAACTCGAATTCCTTCTTTGTATTTTTAAGTTCATATTTAAATTAAAGCACGAAATTAGATTTATTTGCATTTTAATAAATAACTAGCGAATTCCTATTTCACCTTATGTAAAATTTCTGTCTATTTCGGGATATGTTGCTTGTAACCCTGTCTGTTAGGCATCCCAAATTATAGAATGGCTTTGTATTACAAGGTGCATTTAATTTGGACCGCTAGCACTATGTTTCTGCTTTTATTACCTACAAAGTTGGAACTAATCTTATTTACTGCAATGAAAAATGTATTAACTTTTAGTACAGTTGGTAATGTTTGTTACTTTTTGCTCGGCTGGATAATTAAAATACAAGTAAGTGTTTAATTTTCCTTTCGCGGTTTTAAATTGTTAAGTTCCGTTATGTGGCGTTCTTTAACTTTGATGTATGTTTGATCTGAATTTAATTAATTGAACGCTTTATGATGTGAATTCGGCCAGGCAGCGCCAATTTACAGAGTACACTTTCAGTTAATTAAATGTTAATCTGAGCAGACGTTTTTCACACCATGCTGTCTTTTGAATCACTTATTGATTAATTTATTTATTATTAGTTGGGCGGATGTTAGTCACATCGCCGCCTTAATTGTTAATTAATTTCTCAAGTCCTTGAGCACTTTTGTAGTCATGACAGCGAGTGAAGTTGTTTTCATCAGCTTTTCAACAGTTCCGCAGTACGTCGACAAAATGCAATCAACATGGTTTGTCAGGCGAAATTGTTCTTAAATAATTCTTGGTTCCATAATTAATGATTTTTAACCATCCTAAACGTGGATAAATATTTTCGGCAAATAAACACTAATCTATACACATAAACAAAAATCTCGGTAAATTTAGACGGAAACTAATTAAAAAACATAATTACAACACAGAATTCAAAATTAAAATGAACATTGTCATTCAAGTGAAATAGTTTGCAAACCGTGCTAATGAAACTAAAACAACGCATGACATTAATTAAGGCATGGTTTTAATGTATACACTTGTTTTTCACGAACACGTTACAATGTTGAATCGTAAATTACCTAAGCTGTAGTGATTTTTAGCGAAAACAACATGTTATGAATATTTAAAAATGATTTTCAACAATAGCAGTTAATTTAACAAATAAATTTCGAGTCATCTAATGACATTTAACAAACAATAGTAGTTCGCATTTATGTAATGTTTGTATTCACCCATCATTAATTACCGTATTAGTGATGAAAGCAACCTTTATGTAGTATTGGTTGCATAATTACATAATCAGAAATACATATATTAGAACTGTTCCTAATAATCTTTGATGAGTATTTAGTTTTAGTCTGAATATTGTAAGATAATGAGTAATCTGCTACTATTTAGTACGAAAATGATTAATATCATTTAATAATTAAGATTACTGTATGAGTCACTAATTACCTTCAGGATAAACATAACGTACGTATTGTGTTTATAATTTGGTATGTGTTAGTGTAACTATTTACGTTTCATAATTGCCGTTTTAATAGGTAAAAAATTAAAAATTCTTTCAAACCACCTTTACAAATATCTCCCAGCAAAAACTAAAAATTACGTGTATGCTGATATATATTTAGTCACTATTTAGTGTTAAAAATAATTTCTATAAGGAAGCGATTGATAGAAATTAATTACATTTTAGTGTCGCTGTTTTTTTTAACATAATTTTATACACTAATTAAGTTTTTAATGAAAGTTTAAATAATTTATTCCTAGTTTCGAAGCATTTAATATTATATTAATTGCGGAAACTACCAACCATCCAATTTAGATTACTAATTAATTTCACCACGGAAGCAAATGGTAGCTGCCGATTTTGTATTATACATAGTTTCACTAAAATTTGAGGTATTCCAATAGAAAGAACATTTTTGGCGGCTTTTACAATTTTGAAAAAAATTTATTATTTGATTCTTCAAGGATTTTGTTAAATTTCCAAAAACTTCGTAGGAATACTTTATATACTCATATATAGAAATGTAGCAGAAATACTCACTTGATCATTAAAATTCAACCCCTAAACACTTCCCCCGTATTTAAAAACATACACATAACCACTTAACAAAAGAACACGCGGCACACCTCGATGGATATGAATTGAAGTTTAATTGAATGGACAAACCTATCAAATGCTTGTTACAGGTGAAAGTGGGAACCTGACATTTACATTAATTAGCATGACTCATAGTATTCCATGCCGCTAACCATTATAGTTACGTAATCTTTTTGTTCATTTCTTAAATTAATCTGAAAGTTTCAAAATTTCTTATACATCTGTGCTGGGTCAGAGACCTGATTAAAATTATATTGCCCATAGTTTTTAAAAATGTCGTGCTGGTGTGTATTCTAGAATTGCATGTTAAACATAACAAAATTAAAAATATATGTATTAAGGCTGAGGTTTTATTAAAAGTTATAATGCAAATGAAATATGTATTACTGCTTGTTGTAAATTGGATAACTATTATTTAATAGCAAGTTGAAAAATAACGGCAGATTCATTGGAAGAGTGTAATTAGTATAACTTAAATTAGACACTGTTTCTTTCGGCCGAAAAATTAAAATACCATTACCTCAATAAATCATTATAACTAGTGCCATTATACTAGAATTTTCAAATTTAAATTCAACACGAACATCTGGTATATGTATATGTATGACAAGCTTAGTTCATTTATCTCATATGTATAAAGTTAAAATAACTTTATTAAATTGTTCGGTATAATTACGGCTTTACATTTTAAATCATATTGCGGTTAAAATTATTGAAGGGCACTTTATGTTAATGAAATAAAACCATATTTTAGAAATTTTACAGTCATTTTGGGCATGCTTCAAATTACGTTCCCTATATAAGGAGTCTTTTGGAAGTATGTGAATAAAATAACTCAAAAAGTAAAAGTTGTAAAAAACTACCATCTCAGCACGCAGCAAGATTTTGGTCAAAATATGCGATTTTAGATTTTTCCGATTTTTCGAAAGCGGTTATAATGATTTTTCCCAATTTACTACATTTCTTACACATTTAGGGACCTTTCACGCGAGATAATCGGCGTCTTCGAAAAAATTGGGCGCATTCTATACTCGGAAAAAAAATCTGTAGATTTCAGCAAGGTTCTTCGTGGTTAGAAACTTGAACGAGGATCATTAAAATTATTATTTCCGAAATAAATAAAACAATATTTTAATGACTAATGATTTATAATAGTATATTATATAACTGTTTAATGCCGAGATAAAAGGCACTTTAGTCCTAAGGTGCTTTTTTAAATTCGCAACCGAAGTAAGAAGTAAACAAATTACAACTAAAAATATTTTTATTTTTCGATGTAATGCATTTAGTCTAACGATTTTCTAACTTTAGCACACCACTTAAAAAGATCTTCCGCAACCTCTTCAAAAAACGTGACTTCATTACTGACTCATACCGTCTCCCAGCAACAGTGGATTTCAATTTTAGAAACAAAAAATAATAGCTAAGAGTCAGATCCGGAGAGTACGGGGAGGTGGAAGTAATTCAAAACCAGATTCAGCCGCAGCAGACATTGCAAAATGGTACTTGTAAACTGGTGCGTTATCATGTAACAGCAATACGCCTTCCCGTAGCTTTTCTCTGCGTTTATTCTTAATTTTTTCGCGCAACCTGCGAAGGGGGGACGTATAGTAATTGCCAGTAACTGTTTGGTCCTTTGGTAAATAATCAATCAACAAGATTCCCTTACAATACCAAAAAACTGTGACTATAATCTTTTCCACAGATGGAACAGTCTTGAATTTTTTGGCTGGTGGTGATCCATCACGATGCCATTCTTTGAACTGCTGTTTTTGCTCAGGAACATACTGATGTACCCATGTTTCATCCGCAGACTCTGACTGGAAACGGACTAGAAATTGTGAAATATTTAAACGTGTTTGTTTGTTCTCGGCTGAAAGCATTCGGGGAACCCAACGCGTTGAAACCTTTTCATCTCTAATTCGTGCATTAGGATATTGTAAACACTGCGTTGACTTATATTTCAATATATGCAACTTCGACGGTTACAAACCACAATTACTGCTACTTTTTCCACTATTTCACTTGTTACGACAGTTTTTAGACGCCCAGGCTGCATTTAATCTTTGTAGTAGTTCACGTTTGAATACCGCAGACCACTGTTTTACCGTTGCATACGATGGAGCATATTTATCCAAAGCTTCCTGCATGTCTTCCAAAATTTGAAGTGGCGTCAATTTCTTCATATTGAGATATCTTATAACTGCACGAATCTCGTTTTTATCGGTTTGTAAAATGAATGAACACTTCAAGGTTCACAACCTTTACTATTGTTTCTGGTTTTCATGGTAACTTGATACTTAGCAGTTGTTGCATGGATATGTTGATAAGTAAGTAGATAAAATTAAAAAGCTGTACCTTGAGCCCTTCTGCACTGGGCTACGAATATAAAAAAGCACTCTTGTACATTATTTTTTGCACTTTGGAATAATTTGAAATCAAATGTAATTGTAAATCAGAAATATGGGATTCACTTTGCTTAAGAAGGATTAAATTTTAAATTTAATCCCACGGGATCAAAAGTAAAATATAACCCCTTGATATTAAACTGACACTATAGTCTTAGAAACAAGTGCCTAAATGTGCGGTTTTAATCCCAAAAGTAAAAAATCATAATTTATATATTTACTTTTTATTTGTTGCACTAGTTGCACCGTCTCTATTTAAACTGAATTTAAGCTGGGTAGCATTCAATTGCCATAGAATGTCATGATATCTAAGTAATACTTAAATCTAAACAGATACGGTGCAACTGACCGTAAATAAACTTTTATCTTAAGTGGGCAGGAAAACCTGTTAATTGGAGTGTGCCCACATATAGTCAAGAAGGCAACGAAACGTACATTTCGGAAGACTAAGAGTTATCACTGAACGCCAGGAACACCATTATCGATTATTAGCTCTAAGAGCGATTCCAAATGTATGGTTTGGAGATAGAAAACTGTAAATAGGCACTATATACTATCACATTCGACCTTTTGGCCTACTATCTTATTGTCTACACTTTGTGTTACCCTCGATAACTGATCACAGGCGTCAACAACTGGATTAGTACAGAAAACGTCGTCAATATGACGTGGAAATATACTGTAACGAAACTAGCTAATTGATTTTACATTGTTTATTTATATTCACTAAAATTCTACAACTAACTATGTACACTAATTTATTTTAAATATTTAATTCTTTATTTTACAATGCACCAGCAGTAAACATTTATTTATAATTCTATTTATGTACGAGTATATTTATATCAGTAATGCACAGTACAAGATTTTAACAATAACTAACTTAAGAGAACTCAATTCGCTGCTTATATAGGAAAGATAATTCTAGAAACAATAAGAATAGAATATTCGATAATATTACCCATAATAATGATGTAATGCTATGACTCATTGCTGACCTAATTGAATTGACAGACATAAATTACTGCAATGAGTCATTGCTGATAACATCATCTATTTTATTATAAAGAAAACATTCTAGATGATTCTAGAATTTTCCATTTACTGTTTCCAATTTTTGTTACGCTGCCCCCTCCTTAAGACTATTACGTCCTGTAACAGTGATCTTGACTTTACACTTGCGATGGTTCTATTTTCGTTTGCGAATGTCGGAATCTGCACTGCGATCAATACTTGCAGCCCCATTTGTTGAAGAAATGGCAGTCCACAGATTTTGTCGTTGGTGGAATTCCATTTGGATTCCAACTGCACACCAGGATCTTGACACCAGTGCC
>JAHWXV010001893.1:0-11444 GCA_024586415.1 Phrixothrix hirtus | reverse complement strand
TATATATATATATATATATATATATATATATATATATATATATATATATAATTCAGATCAACGTACGGCCATCTTGGTAAAATATCAGAATTTCTATGATTTCTCCCGGCATGATGCTCAACTTCAAAGTCATACACTTGTAGCCGCTCAATCCACTTCACTATTTTGCCTTCTGGATTCTTAAACTGTAGGAACCATTTCAACGCTCCGTGATCAGTTCTCAATAAGAAATTTCGTCCGTAAGAGTATTTGTAAAAGTGTTCAACGGCATTTATCATTGCCAGGAGTTCTTTGCGCGTAACACAATAGTTCCCCTCAGGTTTGGACAATACTTTGCCAAAACACCCAATAACTTGTTCTTATCCGTCTTGACCTTGCAATAGCACTGCACCACTTTGTTTTGAAGCAAGTTGCATTTTTTCGGACTAAATTGTGGATGTACATTTCATAGTCCTTGAAACACCTCTTCAAAACTTTTCGGGTATTCATCGAAGGTATTTCCAACAACTATGACATCGTCCAATTATACTAGACATGTTTGTCAAGACAACCCTCTCAGAATCAAGTCCATTAGCGTTTCAAACGTCCCTGGTGTATTGCACAAACCAAAAGGCATCACGGTGAACTGCCAAAGACCAGATCCAATGGGGAATGTTCTTTCGTGGTGCTCAGCCTTCATACTGACTTATCAATATCCACTTTTCATGTCTTAAGTCGAAAATTATTTGGAGCCGGAAAGCGTATCTAAGGTGTCGTCAATACTAGGTAGAGGATAGCTGTCCTTTTTGGTCGCATTGTTTAAACGAAGGTAATCTACACAGTACCCATCGAGCGCTACGATCTTTCTTTTTAACCAGTACAACTGGCGAAGCCCAAATCTATACTAGATGGTTCTACTGTCCCCTCACGGACCATGTCCTCGATTATTTGTTCGTTTTCCTCTTGTTTGGTCTTGGTCGTTGACGTATTGGTTGCGCATCACCGGTATTTATTTTGTCACAACACTTGTTGTTCCCTTAAAACCGCCATCCGTGGCAAATATGTCGGCATGTCGTTGGATCAATTGGGTAGGTTTAATTTTTTGCTCGTGGGATAGACCTTTATCCAAGAATTCGAGTGTGGTATGCAGTTTAGATAATTCTTTATGAGCAGAACCTTCTTACGGGTCTTTCTGCAATGCACCACAGATGAAATAAGTGTGCACGTTCCTAATTCGATGCCCTTCTTTAGCATTATATGGAAGTTATTCACGTTCATCAAGCGAACAGGTGTTGTTTCCTTGACCGTAATCAAAATTCTTCTAGCTAGAACACCACTACCAATATTTATCTTGCTTGATTCTAGGATTCCTACGAATACTACCCGGAAGTCTCCATCCGGTTTACTCTTAACTATTGCTTCGCTGCTTGGCGATAATGTTACTTCTTCTGCTAGGATTATTTTTATTGCATCGTGATCCTGTTGGATAATGGGTATCTCTTCATCATCAACTCGTATGGTCTGGTTCTTCAAGTCTAAGGCGAAGCCAATCTCAGACATTCTATCCATGCCCAATATTACAGGTTCCTCAATACCAGTTGCTAGTACGCAATGCGTTAACTTCCTACAACCTGTCTCAATATCTGTAATAATTTCACCGTGAATGCTTGAGATTTTCGTGTAGTTGCACGTAATCGCATCTATGACATCGGTAATCGGTAACGTTCGGTTTTACTATTGTCTTTGTTGCTTCTGTATCCAGCAACATTCGGTGCTTTGTGTTATCAGCGTGACTGCTCATAGCTTCTTCACAATTTTTCTGTATGTATTCCCATTTACTGCACTTCCAGCATCTTACTTTACGTCCTATTGGTCTTTGGGTTCTAATTTTTTTTAGCACTGTTTTTTCTAAAGTCTCAGCACTAGCTTTATCTTTTTCAATGATTTGCACACGAATTTGTCCCTTCAATAATTGTTTGGCCGCTTAAAATTCCAGTGTATAAGCTAATGCGCTAGCAAGGTCGACGAGCTAATCTAAGTACCTGTTGTGTATCGAAATCCCGAAGACCGTCTACAAATGTTTGCACCCCAATTTGTTCAGTCAAGCTTTCTGGAGCCCTTGCAAATCTTAGTAATCACGCAATTTCGTGTTCGTATTCCTTGGGATTCTTTTCAAGCTTCTATACACGATTTCTTAACTGAGAACAGTAGACCATTTCCAATCGTGAAACAAGTCAATCGTAGTTATTCTGTAGATCGTCCGGTATTGTTTGTAAAATGTCTAACGCGTCTCCACGTAGAACTACTTCTTCAATGGTCCATCCATTTGATGTTACGGCTGCTACGAATTCTTTGGGATAATTGGCCCAAGATGTCTTTCCATCATACGTGAATGCTTTAATCTGTCTTCTAGTACTCGACATGCCATTTCAATAACAGACAAATGTTCAGCTTGCTGCACATTCACTTCTGTTGGCTGTTCATGAGGATGAGAAACCACTTCCTTCTTAGGCTAACTTCTTTATTTACAGTAAGGAGAATAGACCTTTAATGTAATTCGTCGCATTTCTTAGTTACTTCCTCAAATTTTGTTGCCATCTCATTATAACATTTCCTATTTCTTTTGTTAATTTGTTTTGGCTCGATTTAATTTCTTCCCGTAGTTTAGTCTGGCTTAATTTAAATTCTTCTTTCAGTTTATTTTGATTTGCATTAATCGTTCCCATTTCTCCTTATATTTTACTTTGGCTTGCATTAATTGATAGTATTTGCTCCTTTAATTTGTTGGTAATTTCGTCTTTTAATACATTTTCGCCTGACTGTAATTTATTTCAGCTACCATTAACCGATAACATATTCTCTTGAAATTTGTCTTGGCTGGATTCCATTTTTTCTTGTAATTTGATTTGATTTTTTGTTTTTCCGTGCTTCTTGGCACTGGCATATTAAAACAATTAGCACTAGCTTTTAATTAATAATAGGCTGAGAGTTTACTCTTTTAATAACAAACCCGCACTCCACACCAATGTAACAAAACTAGTTAATTGTTTTAAAATGTTTATTTATATTCACTAAGATTACGATTATTTATATAGATTTTTTTAATTAAATATTTGTTGCGTAATACACTAACAATAAACGTTTATATTTCTATTTATGTACAAGAGTAACTAATATGACAAGATTCTAATTAAAACTAAACTAGGGGAATTTAATCCGCTGTTTATATAGAAAAGATAAATTCTATAATATCATGTAATAGTAAATATTAAGAAATTAGCTATAATAATGATGCAATAAATTGCAATGCCATGCCTCATTGCTAACCTAACCTAATTGAATTGATATATATCGGTTACTGCAATGAGTCATTTGGGGGTTACATTATCTATTTTATTTTAAGGAAGTTTCCAGATTGTTCTAGAATATTCCATTAAGTTCTTATTGTTTCTAATTTTTGTTACATTATTATTAAATTCGTCATACCAAAAATTACCTCAAAGAGAAAACGTTAATGTGATACAGTTAATTTGCTTTTTACGTAAAATTTACCCAATAACAAGGAGAATATATACCACAAACCCTACTTCTTAAATATATTTTACAATTTATGAAATGAGAATAATATAAATTTATAAATATGTCAATTGTATATTCTTTTTCGTAAAACATACCTCGAACGTACCTGTTTATTTAACTCAATACATCAAACGAATTCATTTCCATATACCTGTACAAAATTTCTTGTGAACTCTTGTTATGCAATTGTCACAACTTTGACAAAATATCTCGAAAAATATTTTATAAGCTCTTAAGAAATACAAAAATTTGCTTAAAATTACTACTGGCATCGCCAGTCCATAAAATTTCTTGTATGTTACAATTTTAATATACCAGAATTTAGTAAGAAACTAAGATTTATAATTGTAGAACTCATTGTTACACGTGAAAAATGAAATAAATATGCATTTGTTACAAAAATATTTTATTTTAGTAAACTTTCTGAAAATTTTAGTTACTGTAAAAAGTAGCTATAACTTGAAAAAAAGTGGGCCTGCCATGTTTGAGGAAATATTGTTAACTGCGTCTCTCTCCGCCTTTGCTTCAATTTCAATTCCTGAAATACTGAAAATTAACTGTAGTTAGTCGAAATGAAATTCTAGTCCCTTTTTTATGATATAACATAATATAATAAATACAATACAATAAATATAATATAATATCAACTTAGTTGATATTTTAGAATAGTATATTCTGCAACTAGTGTGGAATAAGACGTATTTTGCGCAAGTGCAAATTTGTCACACGAGTCACAGGTGTGTTGAATACGTTGGCATACATCTGTTTCTAAGTCGTAGGCATAAAAAGGTTATTGTGTAGTATTTAAAAGTGGTGCATTACTGTTGCTTTAGATACGCTGAATATTTATGGTAACACTCGAAAAGAAGTTTTACCATAGCTCATAGTAGCGATGGACTCCAGGTGATTTGAGGCGCAAAGGATTACAACCTTGCTTCGCCGTTCACTTATAAGTTTAGATGGCAACTAGCAGCGAAGCCCAAGTACCCGTAGTTAAATGGGCGACATCCCATGATACGGTAAAGAATAGTTTCCCAAGATCAACTAATAAAATTCAAATCGTAATTATCAATTAAGCTAATTAGAAGGTTAAATAATACATACCCGTCTCAAAAATCATGACGGAAGAACAAGAAAACAGCTAATACGAGAAGCTGACTTAAACTTTCTGGATCACATACCGGTTTAAAACCAAAAACCCAAAGATTATGCTTATTTATCGAAACGACTGTTAAATTTCTCCGACAAACGTTAATTCGGGTTAGAAAACACGAGGGCTATCCAAAAAGTCGATTACGTTTTATTGTAAAACAGGACAAGAACAAAGTGTAAGAAAAAAAATTATTATATACATTTGAAAGCGGCACTGAAATTCTACTTTTCAACGTAGTCACTATACAAGTTTAGGCACTTATCATAACGGTAAACAAGCTTTAAAATTCCATTGTCATAAAATTTTGACGCCTGAGACTTCAACCAATTAGTCACGCCCTCCCACAGTTTCACATCGTCATCAAAGCGCTGCATTGCGAGCCACGACTTCATCTTTGGGAAGACGTGGAAGTCGCTAGGTGCAAGGTCCAGGCTGTATAGTGGATGAGGAAAAGCTCCCACTAAAAGTCTTCAAGGACTTGTCGGGTGCGATTTGTCCTAAGTGGCCGGCCGTTATCGTGAAAAAACAAAGTTTTTGAACTAAACTTTCCTCTACGCTAGTTCTGAATCACTCTTCATAAATTTTTCAAAGTTTGGAAATACCTCTCAGAGTTTATTGTTGCTTCACACTCAAGGAAATCAATAAGATGCACGTCTTTCCTGTCCCAAAAAGCGGTTGCCATAATTTTCCTTGCAAACAAAGTTTACATGCATTTTCTCGGCTTTTTTGGGGAATTTGTGTACCTCCGTTCCATAGATTGCAATTTGGTCTCTCAGTTCAGGTGTTTGACACCCGTCTCGTGCGCCGTTACGATTCCATGCAGTAATTAATCGCCATCTTTGTCGTAAGAGTCCAGAAATGTTGATGACGCTAGCATACGCTGATTCTTGTAATTCTTTGTGAGGAGTTTTGGCACCCATCTTGCGAAAAATTTGTAGTATCCCAGTTTCTGAGAAACAATTTCATGCAACAAACTGCGTAAAATTTGTGGAAAACTGAGTGAAAGTACTGTTATTGTGAATCGGCGGTTTCTTCTAACCTTTTCATCGACCTTTGCAACAATTTCATCAGTCACAATGCTTAGTCGTCCACTTCGCTCTTCGTCGTGTACATTAGTTCGGCGATTTTTAAACCTAATGCAACATTGACATACTCCACCTTCAGTTGTCGATACATTTCAATAGGTTTACATTTTTTCTCTAACAAAAACCTTATTACAGATCGCACATTACAACTCGCAGGATTTTCTATTACGGCACGCATTTCAAACTGTTACTGTGAAATAACGCGGAACAGCACAAACCTAGCGCTAGCACGGCTGGATGCTGGCAGAGCTATGGAACGTGCAGACGCCAAGATGGGTGCGCTGCGCGCGCTCAAAGCGGCTATAGACGAAAATGTAGTCGACTTTCTGGATGGCCCTCGTACTAGGTTGCGGCACTTCCTAACAAATAGGTAAGGGAGGTAACAATAGGTATTCATAATTTTGTAATTAATTAGTGTTGCTTGCTTTAACAATTATAGGTGCAGCATTAAAGTGAATAGCGAAGGACTCCAAAGAAGTGCTGAACACTTACAACAAAATTTAATTTAGACTTTAAGAAACATAAATAATAGTTTCGTACATAGTATCGGATTGTATATAGAGTTTTAAATAATAAGAAAAATTCAATCAGATGTTCACAGAGTTCTAAATCAGTGCAATTCTTATTTCATGAACATCAAGTTATTTTGAAGTAAGTATGGCATTGTAACTTTCGATTATTCAATTTCTTAAGTCATTTTCGTCTAGCTCAAGTGCCCTGTATACAAGATTTAGATGACCCCAACCACAAAATTCTAAAGGAATGATATCTGGACTGCGAGGCGGCCAAGCTCGGTTACCTGCGCGTTTAATCCGTCTTACTCCTCCTCCCCCAAGATTGACAACTGAACCCTGGCTAGCTTATTCGAAACTCTCGATCCATCCCACCGAGAGAAAACAAATGTTCAATCTCTCCCCAAGCCTTCTTACTCCTTCTCCCCGAAGATTGACCAACTAAACTCAGGCCCCTAGGCTAGCCTCAAGCCTGCTGCCAGCCAACTATTCGAAACTCGCAAGCAATGCCAAGGAGAGAAAAGAATTTTCAAGCTTTTACCAAGCCTTTTTACTCCTTCTCCCCCAATATTGACGAACTAAACTTGGGGAAAACTTGAACATTTTTTTCTCTCGGTGGCATCGCTTGAGAGTTTCGAATAGTTGGCCGGCTGCAGGCTTAAGGCTAGCCTGGCGGTCTGAGTTTAATTGGTCAATTTTTGGGGACAAGGAGTAAGAGGGCTTGGGGAGAGTTTGAACATTTTTTTCTCTCAATTAAAATAAACGTTACCGAGCAATAAAGCTACAATGTTCATGAACCACATATTAACGCTAATTTGTACAGATATCCTCTAATAGTATGTTTAGTACTTCGAAGAGGAACTACCTATACGAATAATCATTTAATCGAGCTAATAAACACTAGGTTCCAATAAAATAATCACAAACAATCCTGTCCATATGTTTAGAGAAAATGTTTACTAAAAACGACCTTTCTTATTGCATGGGGATTTTGATCCGCCCAAAATTATTCATTATAGATATTGATAATGGCCCCCGCAAAATAGTTACCTCATCAGTAAATAAATATTCTATAAAAAACTGAGCAACCGCCTACTAAAATATAAGCTTGGCTAAAAATCACGAGGTAGCAGAGATTGTAGCCGTTGTATGAGCTATGGTAATTGCTGATAAACTTTCCAAATTTCCAAATAGTCTTTGGACTTACTTGAGGCTGCAGAGCTATGTCATGGTACTAGTCCAGGGTGTTTTTCTATTTCTTGAAGTATAGCCGCTCCTAACTCAGCCTTTGTCGCTATTGTTGATCTGTCAGGAACTTCAGTACTACGCTTAAAATTCTCAATTTCACTGAATCTGGCGTGTAGCTTTCTAAATGTTTTGGCACATGGCGTTACTCTGTTAGGATAACGTTCCTAATCAATTCGCTTAACTTCTTCCGCTTTTCCATTTGCTAGGCCATAAATTAAATCCATCTAGTTATTTGTTTTGGAACTATTATTGTCTAATGCACAATTTTAATTATATGTAAACACTTTCTGACTAGTGAAATGTAAAAGCTCGCTATCAGAAAGTTCACTAAGGTAACAACGAAGGTATGCTTTACTTTTATCTCTTATTTCCGTTTAGTGCTTCTTAATTTTGAACGTGTTAGACTAGCAATGACAAGACGTAAATTAATTGCTAAATTTTAAGAACCTAGCATTGACCGTTCAAAATTTATTTTATCAAACTTTTCTTAAATTTTTAACGTGTTGAACACTTTATTTCGGAAACATCCAGCAAAAAGCTGTTTCATATCCAAATCATCATACAAAATTAAAACTACAGTACCAATCGACCAGCTTAAAACCTTCATAATCTCACGCGCCCTCATTTCACGATCTGCCAACGTAATATCATGAACTTTTACTATCTTTTTTGGTGTAGGGGCATCTTTTGGCCGTCATACCTCTGAGCATTGCTCGTATGACCACAACGAAAATTATTAAACCACTTGTGAATCAATCAATTGATATAACAAATTCCAGATAATATAATCCAATGTCAAGTTTTTGTAATAAGTACATATAATCTTCCTGCTCGTCTCCCTAAGGACAATACCGGCTTTATAATAGAAATCGTAAACTTCCTATGTATTCCTCACAAAAACAGCTTTAAGCAGTTTCTTGCGGAAGATTGAAAGGCCGTTGTTTCTTGTAAAACGAGGACGAACCAGTTTTAGGGTGAACAATTTAAATTTCCCACAACATTTAAGGCAAGAACGTTACCGGTCTTAAATGAAATTCCCATCGATATACATATTAATTAACTCACCTTGATATGAATCCCTGAAAGAATGCACTTGCATGATAATTAAACTGTCTTTTTAATGCAAAAATGAACAAAGCATAACTAACCTTCTGCAACTATTGTTTTATAACCGTACTAAATATAATGCCTGTAGATAGAATATAGATAGAACCCATGAGTAGAGTTTAGATCACAGTATGTAATGTGAATAGAGATGTATAAATATACGATTGTTGAACATACATATTAAATATATGATTTTAAGACGTAATGTGAATTTAATTGAATCGTAATGCAAAGAGTTGATGACATAAAGCCGTATATGAGTATAACCTACGTATTCAAAATAAAATATATGTACGTTCAGAATGTGTGCACAATCATAAAGTCACAAAATGTAATAAAGCCTCTTCATAAGTAAATCGCTAACCTGCGACCAAATCTCTGACTGTAGAATAGTCGAAAGGCACAAAGCTGAATAAATAACCGAAACAAACGTTATATAAAAAATGACGCCCAACATTTAGAGGCTCGGTATCCCTAAGAGGTATAGAGAAAAAATGACGCCCAATATTTAGAGGCTCGATATCCCTAAGAAGTATAGAGAAAACGTGACGCCCAACATTTAGAAGCTCGATATCCCCAAGAGGTATAGAGAAAAAATGTCGCCCAACGTTTAAGAGCTAGATTACCCCAAGGGGCATAGAAAAACTGGCAATCTCGACGTACGGCTTTGATAGATACAGAAAAAGTGCTACCCAACTTCGAGAGTTCGATAACATAGAAAGTTATATAAAAAGTGATGCTTAACTTTAAGTGCTCAATAAGCTCGAAAAAGGCCCAACATATGTATAAAAGTGAAACTCAACTTCAAGACTCGATAACCACAAAGAGATTATAGAAAGAGTGGCAATCTCATCGTTATAGTAAAAGTGACACTCAACGTTTGAAAACTTGATAACTTCAAAGCTCTATAGGCCAAACTCATGCAATAGAAGGCCTCATAGTAAAAGTGACAACCTCAATTATAACTGAATTCACGCTCCGATAAATAAAATTGTAACAGAAAAGTTATGCAATCCAACATGCTCGTACAATTATAAATATATAGTAATATAATCTACTAAAGACGCTCAGAATAAAATAGTACCAAAATAAAGCATGCACATAATGAATAAACAAAATATATGCACACACAAAAGGCATACATTCGCAGAAAAAGGCTTTTAAGTTGAATTCTTCTAAAGGTCGTTTTTTTAGCTTCTTCTAAAATGTATCCCTCATCTTCTGATTTATAAGGCTATCACCTGGACATCTTCCCCAAAGCTTTCTCCCTGATACTTTTTCAAAAGGTCTCAAACGAATTCTCCAAAGAGTTATTCGAAAGCTAGGCACAATAATTTCCGCCATAAACTCTTCGTATCGATTTCGTCAAGAACATTTTCTCACAACAATCCCCGATCTTCAACTTAATCTTCACCGTAGAACCTACAAATAAACAGACTAATAAAAGGTAGTGTAAATAGTCCAAATACTTACTAAACAATTTGTTAAGTCTGTCCAAAATTTTTTTAATTTGTCGAATCCTGAAATAAAACAAAAGTTAGTTTAAACTAAACAAAATGGCTGAAGAAGACCTATCCTTATAATATACACCAGCCACAGATGCAAACGAAACAACAAATACTTCAAGAAAAGCGCATGTCGCAAACGCTATACAAAAGTGGCACTTAAAATTTGATGGAATTAGTGACCAATATCGTTTCTAGAGAGAATCTATGTACTACAAAATTGCTATGACATCAAAGACCATGATTTATGACAATCCTTGCCCGAACTGTTAAAAAGTAAAGCTTTAATATGATATAGAAACAATAAAAGGATTGGAATACATGGAATGACTTCACCGAATCTCTCAAAAATAGTTATTTGCCCCCAAGATATAAACATCGTCTCGAAGAAGAGATTCGAAGCAGAACTCAAGGTGCTGACGAGAAAATAAGAAATTATATCATAGCCCTGCAGACGTTGATACGTCGGCGTAGCAAAATTTCCCCCATAGATAAAATAGACAGATGCTACGGGAATCTGAGACCAGAATATAAAACATACATCAGACGTAGAGATTTTTCAAGCATTACAGATTTGATAGCAATGGGAGAGGGATATGAAAGCCTCCAAATTCAAGTCAAAACATTTAGAAAACCCACCCAATCCAAGTTTAGCGTATAGCAAAAAAACTGCATATGTACCACAATACAGCCAAAGGCGCTTAGCTGCTATAAATCCATCCCAAACAGATAAAAAAGACCCCTCAGAAATGCGCAGACCACAGACCCTCATGAGCAGATTAATTCTCCGTCCCAATAATAATTAATTTTCACACAAAAATCGACAGCCCAGTATCAGAAATAACTACATAAATTTTGGAAAGCCAGGGCATACAAAGGATAACTGCTACCACAGACCCACAATATATCGTTATAGATATGGAAGAGATGGCATCTTAGCAAAAAATTGTAACTGCAAGCCACCAGGAAATAACAAGGATTTCAACACTAATAGGGCCGATCACACTAAAGGAAATACCCCTGCAGCACCATTAAGCGACAATGGCGAAGACATAGATGAAAGACTTTTTGTACAAACTTCGATAAAGGCAAAACATACCTTGCACTAATTGATTGTGGTGCAGCGAAATCATATATAAGTTCGAAAGTTGGTCAGGCATTGAAGCCAACAGAGTAAATTGAAAATAACAGCCAAGGTATTATCCTCGCAGACGGAACTAAAGTTAAAGCCACAGCAATGTACAACGTCGACATACAATTAGACCCCCCCCCCCCC
>JAHWXV010001883.1:0-12033 GCA_024586415.1 Phrixothrix hirtus | reverse complement strand
TATAAATTTGAAGCTATTCTAATTACGTCTTTAATTACTTTAATATAACTAAAAATACATTTATTCGTTCGGTTTTTATGTTAAATAATGATCACTAAAAAGACGAGAAACTTGTATTTTTAAAATATCTACAGTACAAATTCGCTGATACTTTAAAAGTGAAACTTTAATAAATTTAATACTTTAATTCTTAATATAGCTAAAAATGTATTTTTTGAAGACTTGTTTATTCGGTTTTATACTAAATATCTGTTAATAGAAATATAGGTAACTTGCATTTAAAATTTCTACAGTACAAATTCGCCGATAATTTTAAAAGTGAAACTTTAATAAATTTAATCCTTTAATTCTTAATGTAGCTAAAAATATATTTTTTGAAGACTTGTTTATTTGGTTTTATACTAAATAGCAGTTAATAAAAATATACGTAACTAACATTTTTAAAATTTCGATTGCTTTAAATTTTTCTCGTTGTTCTTATGTAAAATAAAGTGAAAAAGTACTAAATTCATCTTATATTAAATTTTCTAACTCTAAAATGTCTGAAATTATGTCTTTTAAATTAAATTAACCATAAACACCAATTTTGAAAACCGTTTATTAGTTAGTTAGTTAGTTTAAAATAATAAGACTTCCTCTATCAATTAATCAATCAAACAATCAGAGTAATTCTTTTAAGTGCGCGCACTAACGAGCGCATTACCCTCCCGCACCCTTCTTACCCCTCACCGGCAAACTATCCAGAACGTTACTTGGTATACTACTCACATAAATACTTTACTATATTTTTCATATATGGATAATATGATGTTCATAAATTTTACATTATAGGATATTTATTTAAGATGTTTTTACCGTTGAAATATATTCATATTTAGATCTGAAACGCAGTCATTGATGGCGTAATTAATTTGTAACTTGCTATAATAATAGTATATTAAGCAAAAGGGACGATAAGTGAAATTTACGTTTCGACCTATGTTTTGGGGATGCGGCCTATAAATTATCCAACTCATGTAAACGAACTTACACACCCGTGTTGCTTATATTACATAGTGCACTTCTTAAAAGGTAAATCATCAAGATCATTCAAATCTTACTGCTTGTCTTTGATTTTATATGTATAATAGTTTAAATATTAAGATGCGTATGTGCGCCATCTGCTGTAAATTAAAGAAATATCTAGCAATCCCAAATTATTAATGAAGTTAACCTTAATTTTTAGAAATTTGTGCCGGAGCTACCATTTATCACATATGAAAACTGTAAGTCTAATTTTACGTTATACTAATTTAGTTAATTTAGTACTTGTAGAGAAGTAATGTATTATAGAAACCAATTTCAGTTGCTTCCATTCATACAGAAGAAACGTTGGAACGTAAAGTGTGTTATCATAATGGTACTAGGTGATTTTAAAAATCATTTACATATTCATATAGGAGAAAACCATTTAAATGATTTTAAAGCGCAAAAGCAAATTGAAAAATAATTTACACTAGAGAAAACTTCTTTCAGTTCTGTTTTGTGTGTGATTATAATGGTATTAAAAAGACTGATTTTAAATGTTAGCTGCATTTCATTTTGGAGAAACGCTGTTCACGTATTCTATGTGCGATTATAGTAGCGCTAGAAGGTATAGTTTGATATGTTACTTACGCGTTCACAGTGATGAGAAACCATTTAAATATTATATGTACTAATAGCAGTGCTAAAAAGAATAATAAATCATTTTAGAGAAAAACCATTCACATTTTTATTGTATAATCAGAACTATAATATTAATAATATTACAATTCACAACTGATAATTGAGTGTAGAAATCATGTGTTTTAAACTCGTATTTAAAATTGTTAGAAAAGTGTACAATTTTTGTCATATTATTCTAATATGAATGATATAATACATAGTGACTTTGTGAAAAATTTCAATGGGACGTATTTTGTTTAAACTAAGCGATATCTAAAAATTGTCAAAACAGTTTCGGTAGTACGCAGGGGAAACCAAAGTGACCTCACAAACATGGCGACTTCCCCCTCCCCATTTTGAAATCTCAAATGGCACCCCCCTCCTTGCGATACATCATTCGAAACGTCTTGGAAGATCCTTTACATTGATATCATATAAAGGTAGATTAGGATAACACAGTAAAATGTTATTAAACAATAAACTGATCGGATAATAGACTCGTAACTTACGTGATAAATTGATCTAGTAAGTAAATGATAAAATACGCCTTAACCAATGTATTTAATTTATTTACGTTATACTTATGTGGTACAAAATTAAATTAAGTGTTCAAACTGTTCATTTTGTTGTAAACAATAAAATATAAGCTGTTCAAATGCATGCCTCACATTTGCAAGCACTTGCTTTGGAATTGAACGGCATTCCTGATTATCCGATCACGAAGATCTTCTATTGAAGTAGGCCGTGTTTCGTAAATCACCGACTTTAAATGACCCCAAAGAAAAAATCAAGAGGTGTAAGATCTGGAGATCGCGGTGGCCATTTTATGGGTCCTCTTCTTCCAATCCACTGTTCCGAAAACGCGTCATTTAAAAATTGCCGAACAGCATCGGCATAATGAGGCGGCGCCTACTCTTGTTGAAAATGAATTAAATTTTCATTGAAATTCCGGTTTCCATCAAGATTGCGTTGAATCTCTACTTCATCTGTGATGAGAGGTTCGATAGTATTCTGTAGCATGGTCAAGTAGATACCTCTGCCACGTTTTCCCCAGATCTTGCTTACTCATCAGATCGATATTTATATTTTCTGTACCAAAATATATCGATACATACGATTAATATTGCAACAAAATCGGTAAAACATGATTAATTACTAAGTTTAATTAATGAAGTTTAAATTATAAATTATTACATGTATTAAAATGTATCACCCATAAAAGAATCCCTTAAAGTAAAAAAAATAACATTTTAAATAAATATTTTAGAATCAACAAACAAATCAATCGAAAATAGAACATAATAACATATTATTGGAAATTTAAGTTCGTTGTGCTTTCACCACAGGTCAATAAATGTAAATAAATACAAAAGCTAGACAGGTATAGCCATCTAGTGGTAAAGGTACAATTGAACATAAATATAAAGTAGAAATCTAATGAATTGTAAATTATTTAAGTTAAATTCATATAACCATCTATGGGGAAATAACATAATTTAACAGTTATAGTAGTTTAGATAAATAGAAATCTATAATAGGTTTACTAAATTAAAATATGTCATTGTAAACTTTCATTATAATTTAATTCTTAGAAATTATAGTTTATCAAAAATTATGATGAATAAATGGACTATAAAAGTCAGCAATAAACACAAAACAATCAGAGTCTTCACAATTCTCTTACACGTGAACCACATTCTACCAACTACATATCCCATTAAGATTATTTCCTCGCCATAGGTATTCATGAACGTAATATACCGGGGCTTTCTCCGCTTTATTACGGCCAAGAAAACCATAAAGTCTCTGCTAATGCGATATGGACGTTTCTTCGCTGCATTATCCATTCTCATAGAGGCCTTCGAGAGGATTGTATATACAGCAAAAGGACGTTCTTCGCTGTTGTGTATATAGCTCTGCAATGATATGAAGTAAAAACATCTTAGATGACTTCTATTTGAATTAATATTTCGTAATCTAAAAAAGGCATAACAATAAAGAATTCATTGCCATTTATCCCCTTGCCTGAATTTTTGTTTCACAAATACACGATTAACACTCACCTAAATAATGCATGAACACAAATATAACCCACAACTTTCAGTGACATCTTGTAGCATAGATTTATTATAAAGCATGAAATACATAGGAAACTTTAGGATTTAGAATCATAGAATTGTACATAGTGTAAGGACTGCACAATGTAAATAATGAACTTAATATTTAAAATACATGTATAAAAAAAATCATACCTTTATTGAAGATATATAATTCGAATCTTAATACTGAATACAATATTTCAAATAAAGTGTAAATCGTATCATTGAATCCTAATGATACACAATTAGACTGGTGAAAAACCTTTTATCATTACCTTCGTAACTCAAGGCAGAGGATTATAAATTAAATATTGAACCCCTTGAGATGTTTCATGCTGTAAGAACTAAAATTACCGAGCTAGTCAAGCTTCCAAATGTGAACTTAACCGTCAATACTATACGTCAGTCTCTCTAATCGGTATAAAGTATCAGAGCAGTGTGACACTCCCAGTTAGATTTTCTTCGAGAAACAGAGGGCTGCATCTTTGAAGATACCTGCACAAGCTTTAATTTTTTGGGGTCGTTGGGAATGTCACGAAAACGATGCGGATTTTCGTCCGACCAATAGCAGCAGTTGTGTTTATCACTATCTCATTTAGAAGAAAACTACGATTTTTCACTAAAGCGACTGTTTATCACCAAATCTAGATTATTGGCATCTTCACAAAATTGAAGTCTTCAATCGTAGTCGTCTTCGGCCAGTTTTTGCAGAGTTTTCACCTTGTAAGGGTGAAATTTATTTAACTTAAATGCCTGTTGTACCATTTCACGCGAAATTCCTGTGGCAGTCGCTGCTTTTTGGATTGAATATATTGGGATTGCAAGAAAATGACTTAGGGACTTGTATCTGGGCAACTTCATCTAGTACTCTTCGCCCGATTCGTTTTTGGTTTACCACTGACCTCGTTTTTTCAAATATTTTAACTAATTTTGCGACACAGATATGACTGCACTTTTTGTTTGGATGCCTGGCATTAAAATCAGCAGGTGCTCTTAACGCAGACCAATCCTGAGAACCGTAAATGAAAATAATTTCCACTCTTTCAGCTAACGTGTACACCATGTTGTGCAGTTACACCAAAAGACTTTTAGATACTAAGCTTTGATGATGCGAAATCCCTAAAATACTTATAATTACAGCCCGGAAAATGAGAAATTCGGTACTTACTTTCTCTTTTACTTAATGGGATAATAATGAGGAAGAAATTTCAAACATTTCCTTGCACTACAGACAGAAATGACGACACAACAAATGCATTTTTTGTTATATAGCTACTAGATCAATTTATCACATAAATTACGAGTACATTAGCCGATCAGCTTATTGCTGAATAACTTTTTACTGTGTTATCCTAATCTATCTTTGTATGATATCAATGAAAAGAATTTTTCTATACCTTTTCAATGGTGTGTCGCAAGGGGACGGTTGCTATTTAAGATTTCAAAGTGGGTGACGGGTGGCGGTGGGTATATCGCGATGTTTGTGGGGCCACTTTCGTTCCTCCTACGTACTACCGAAACAGTTTTGACCATTTTTTGATAGCTCTTGGTTTATACATTGAAGATTTTCAAAATGTCAGCCGGTATATTTATAACCTTTCAGGGATTGCTCATATTTTGCGCTCGAGATTGTAAATTTCATAAACAGTTCTCAAACTATACTATTCAGTTTTATCTAATTTTACCTTATTTATTGAATCTATGCAATTCTTTTCTTTAGAGATTGTAGCTTGCAAGTTCCTGCTTTTTGACATTCTTTATGAATTAATTCCATAAACCTGATAAATTTCAAGTTGCTGCTACAGCCAGTTCTGCTATATTTTCTAAAGAAAGCTCCAGTTGTCAACAATATTTTGTTCATCAAAAAGCTGCATATCGCGTGGTTCTGAGTAAATAATCTTTTGATTCCTACTTTTCACTGCTAAAGCAAATTTAACATCATATATATATATATATATATATATATATATATATATATATAAAATTTACTTTTTCTAAAACATAATTGATATAAAACGCGAATGAATTAGCAAAATAGTTTACTAAATTGTCAAGGTGAATGAACATGATTTCAAAATGTATTTATTCTATAAAGTAATAGATTTACTTATCAAATAAAATTCTTTTAATGGGTAACTAACGTTTTTCTATACCACTGGCAGTAAAAATTAGGCAACTAATGAAAACTGCATGATTGACTTAAATACACTCATTGCAGAGATAAGCTTTTGTAAAAATTTATCATTTTCTACAGTGAAACCCATACTGTAATTTAAAGATTATTAATAAATAAGTAAATAAAGGTAAATTAATTATATACATAAGTTGGAAATGGATATTTACAAATAACATACGTATAATGTTGTGACGTTACGGTTTTCTTTAATTACGTCGCGAGGAAAAATTATTTATATTTAGCTTTTCCAGACAACAGTCGTGAGGCCGGATTCTTTCTTTACAAGACTTTTTTTTGAAGGAGGACATTGTTGTTCATACCTAGCCAAATTTGTTGACAAATAACAAGGCAATAAACCTTCATAAGTTATTTATTACAAATAAAAGTAAATGGATGATTAATTACAAATCAAAATTATTTACGATATAAGTATGAGAGGTTCAAAATAGTCATATACAAAATAAGAAAGAAAGAATCAAAACAATTATGTAAACGTTTTCTAATATTAAAACAACAATGTACAAAGTGAACTAAATGAAATGTTCGTTTAGCTGTTCTTTCACGTTTAAAACGATGGTAATCAAATATTGAATTTTAATTCGTAAAGCTCAATCAATAAATATATTGAATTATCGTTGATGGCGATCGATTTGTTTCGACTAGTGTTAATTTTAGCAACGGGCGGATGATACTATTAAATTAGTATCAATGAAATTAATTAATTAGCACTACTCATAAAAAGGCTTTCAACTGACTCTAATTAATTTCTACAGGCCTTAAAGAAATACTAGAATGCTTTTGGAAGTCGTCTAAGAAAGGATCTCGTATCAATGATGCTAACATCGATACACAAGCGGATTGATAATCGACCTAAAGGACTTTCTGTACTCCTGTCACATATACCTTCTGCGGTCTGTATAATAATTCGTAGCACGAGCAACAAAAGGCGACGTTTACAAGTCCTTTATTCGGGTCTATCGGATTCCTTTGCCGAGATGTACGTGCAACTGCGGCGTTGAAATTTAGACAGGCCTCGCACAATGTATTACGGTGGCTTTCAGGATACTTCAGTTACCTTATGGCCCAAGGAACTGTTTAACTGTAAGATCATGGCTAACCTTCGGCGACGATTCCCGTGGTGCAAGCAACAAGGCACTGTCAACGATAGCGGAAAGGTTGAACAACTTCCAAGCGAAAACTGGGTTTGTCGGCTCGGTTATATACTTTAAATCAAATGTTGATTCATTAAGCGAGCCCCTCCATCAGAGTGCAGCTCGATGTTTAGGGCTTCGCGGTCGGATTGGGAGTACTCCGGCTTGGCACTTGATGTTCCTAGATTCGCGGTCGGATTGGAAGTATGCCTCCCTGGCAATTGATGTCCCCGGCTTCGCGGTCGGAATCAAAGTATATCGTGGTTCTCGGCTCCGCGGTTGGAGTCGAAGTATATCGCTTCACGGTTGAAGGCGGAGTATATCTTAAGCTCTAACTTCGTTTGATAATCGGAGCCCCAAAATTCAATCTTTTTGTTTCCATCGGAAGAGTCCCTTTTGAAATGCGTCTTCTGTTGTCGGTACGTGTACGTTCCGACTGGCCATTGTGGGTGGAGTTAGGTTCTTTGGAGTTTTATCTGCAGGATATTGAGAATTTCAGGTAGGCATTGCAAAATCTTTGCAATGTCCTCTGCGAACGTGACGCACTCTTTTGTGGCCTCCGCCAGTAGGCTCCGACTATAATGAACTTTTCCATCGTGAAAGACGTTTTTTCTTGAGGTTCCTCTCGCCCCCTCGTGGCTGCTGACCTGCGGGTGTCGATGGCGGCTTCGGTCTTCTGGGGCAGCCCTTGAAGCGGGCGGTGTGCCCTCCGCCGCAGTTGGCACACCTGGCTGGTTCTTCGCGGCACTTTCCACAATCGCCTCTGTGGTGTTCCTCCCCACACTGGATGCACTTCAGTAGCGCGTCACACCGACGTTGTGTGTGCCTGAAAACTTGGCACCTGTGACACTGGATAACTAGCTTTGACCGGCGTGGCGACTCGACGTTTTGTGCCAAGTATACAGCCTTCCCTTCGGGAGATCTCTACAGTTCCACGGAGTGGAGTGGCATTGGAATCTTCTCGGGCCCCCTGTGCATCCTCCTGATGGATAGCACAGGGAGCCCTTGCCTAACTAGGTCTTCTTTTATGTCATCATTCGCGATTTCGGTTGGGAGACCGCGAATGATTGTTTGTAGTGGCTTTTCCTTATTAAGCAGGAAGGTAAGGAAGGGAACATCTCTATCCTTGAGGTACTTCGTGACCTTCCTGAAGTCGTCTTCGGCGGTTGGGCTAATTTTGATACCTAGTGCCACGTTTTTGGCACTTTTGGTTCGGATCTCGAAGCTATAGAAGTCACGTGACACTTCGAACCAGCTTTCTTTTTTGTGTAGTACTATCGGTGGAATGTGTACTCTTCTTGGCGCAGCAGGTGAGATGGTTTCTGAATTCTCCAAATTCTGCATTTCTGAATTTGCCAACAGTTCAAATTTGTTGGCCGTTGCGATTTTCGCGGCAGGATCCGGGTTGACGTGCCTGGCTGGCTTCCGTTTCTTTCCTTTGGGGAGGGAGAAACCGTCTACCTCTGCTTCCATCTTTGCGCCTTCTTCTTCTGATGAAGATTAATCGAGAGAAGCTGCGATTACTCTTTTGGTTTCATTTACTACGAGCACTACAGCGGCTGCTTCTTGACTTCATTGAGTTGCTACTCGAGGCGCTGGTCTTGCTTCTTTCGTCGCCGTGATTTCTTATGTCACCATTTTAGACACCGTGGCTGCCTCCTGTAGGGATGATATTGTAGTTTTGACTGCAACTACCGTCATTTTTGCAGTCTGCGCCGCCATCGTGACGACCGGTGCTGCGGTGGTAGCTGCTCCTGTCGCTTTGCAGGCGTATTGACGGCCCCCCGGTAAGTATTTCGGGGTGTAGTAATTGAATTGGTCATTCTTGTGAGACATCGTAAAAATACGTATATGCACTTAATAAAACACACACACACACGTGTATAGCGGGATATTGCACCCGACCCACCGCGGCAAGCTGAAGGGGCCTAAGTTACAATATCTTGAAAGAGGACTAGAGCGTGCAAAAACACAAACGGACTGTTTGACGGTTCAGATGTCTCTCTATATCCTAAGCGTTCTTGCGTCGCAATTTATATACTAATTCAGAACGTGGTATCTTTATTCCACTAGCGCAACTTATTTGCTATTTCATTCTTGCGCTTTACGATAATTTCTGTACTTGAAATTTGCAACATGTTAATATTTAAAATGGCGACATCTTATTTGATATATACAATTAACTTATTTTAACTAAATACATTATTGGTAGTTTGTCTAATTCTAATTAGGCAAGCTACTGGATTTAAAAACATTTATATATGCAATTAATGATTTTAATGATTAGATGTTTCCCGCACTCCGCAAATTTTTAAAGTCCTTTGTATTATCTTTTTACTTAAATGTTAATAACATTAAAACGCGCAAATTCGTATCAGTTTTTATAATCGCGATTTTATGTTATGAGGGTACTTTTACAATGTAAACATTAAACATGACCTAGTACAAATCTACAATGAAGTTAGTTTCATATATGCTTATTTCTATGACGTGCAAATTTTATAATTTTCATAACCACAATGACCTCGATACTTCACTACTAAAAATATTCATGGTACAGCAAATGGATTTATAGATTCAATTACCCATAACATGTAAATAGCTATGTAAATTCAAAAAAAATTGCCATTTTGATAAAGACAATGTTTGACGAAACGTTAATAAAATTCCTAGGTAATTATATTATATTTCGAGCCTAATTTTATTACTTCGTATACATGAAAAGAGCAGTATTAATTTTGGCTATATATTCCGAAGAAATATAATTCTATTGAGATTGATTTCACTGAATAAAACTGCTTAATTTTAGATTTAAATTTAAAATTTAATATTTAAAGGGTTAGCTACAACTTAATGCTGTTGCTAGAAAATCTTATAAAAGGTATAGCGCCAGGTCAGCAAACTATTTAAAGGCCAAATCGAAAAAAACCATTTTTTAATATAAATTCATTTAAAATATTACCGCCATCTGAGATTGGTGCAATAAATTATCGTAAACAACTGAATCGCGCGCTTAAATTGACAGCTGAGTAAAATTTCGATCTTTGGTGTTCGAACAGGACATATGCATATCGTGTGTTGGTTTCTTTGTTACTCTCGTGTGCTTTTATATATTTTTTTACGTTAAAAGATATTTTGTAAAGTAATTAGTGTTAAGAAACAAAATGGTTAAAAGTTTCTGTGCTTATATATGTAATAATGAAATGAGGCAAACTAAAACATACAATAAGATAGCTAAATCCAGTTATTGTTATTGTATATTACGATGCAAGATCGGCAAGTGCCTTATAATAGGCCGAGAAAAAGTTATAAAAGCGAGACCCGAAGAGTCGAGTTTGACGAATTTTCGAGACCTGTTGTACTAAGGCAGTTAAGAATCGGGTGTTGTATACTATTTTTTGCGCTGACGGCAGCTTTTGCCTAATTACGACAATTTGATATCAAATGTTTACTCCGTTTCATAACAGTACTATAGTCCGTTTTAAGTGCAGTAGAGGTTAAATAGGAAAATAGCACATTATTGCCAAGCATTTTTACGTCTAAAGCCGATAATATTTATTGCACTACGTAAAGGAAAACTCTGAAGGTTATTTATTGATGTATACATATTTCAAGCAAAATTTTATATTATTACTGATGAACAAAAACAGTTATACATTTTATATAAATAGGGAGTAACCCTAGTAGCACAAATATCGGAATCATATAGAAACGATATATAATTGACATCGTTCGTTGAGGTAAAAACCTATGTTGGTAATCTATGTAGTTACGATATCGAAACTATGTTGTCTATACAGGACTGTTTGTGCAATATGGTTTTTGTGTCGAACCGATGTTGTTTAATAACACTGGTTTTAGTATCAAAATTACCATACAGTATCTATACAATTTTCCAACATGACTGCAATTGTCGGCAATGCTGTATAGTATTTACATTGATCCAATGTGGCATAAACCACTACACTGATTGCGCATAAAACGATAAAAATATCAAACAGAATACTTAAAAACGCAATATCACCATTTTTTTTATTTATATTTGTTTATTTTGTTTTCACAAGGGTGAATTATAATTAAATAAGCTTTCTTCATAAATATTACCTTATGCATTCAATTAAATTACACAGTACACATTTTTCTGTTATTTACAAACAAAACTAGTTTTCATCGGCAAGGGGTAAATTATAGTTTTGTGTCTGAACACACGCAGGCTTAATATTCACATTATAAGTAGGAAATTTAAACATAAACTTGGGAAATAAAATATTTATTTAAAAACAATATACCTAAAATAATATGAATTATTGTATCCTCTTCCAAAGTTGCACATTTTCATTTATTTGAACTTGTTTGTGACTTCAACAGAGGGATACAATTTAAATTTACCGAGAGGTCAACCCTTTATACCTACTTCGGAAATACCAGAAGGTTAATAAAAACAATATTAGGAATGGTTATCTCAGTTTACATAATTTGTAAGTATTTTTAAATAAACCTTTTAGAAATTCATGTAGTGCGTGATCTGTTAGCCCGTTAAATATTGCAAAGTAATGATTGACATTTTTTTAAATATTTTCGTTATATTGTTGTGCAAGTGTACGGTCCTTTTTTAATAAGATACGGTATCAATTTATTTAGCGTTCTGCATTTATTTTAAATTTTATTTTTGTAGTAAAATTTGTTGGTCAATAATAAAAGTGAATAGCACTGAAAGAGTTAGAAAACATAGATATCTAAGGAACATTAATACCGTATTTTCAAATCGTAAATATAATCATAGGGAAGTAATGCTTATTAAGATTTATTTTTCATTTCGTAATAATATAAAGATCAAATCATCAGAAGCTAGAATTGTATAAACAATTAATTAAATAAATAAATTAGAATTAAAACCATATGGTTCTATTAATGTTGAAAT
>JAHWXV010001871.1:0-23189 GCA_024586415.1 Phrixothrix hirtus | reverse complement strand
TTATCCTAAATCTTAAAATTATGTTTCTAACTATTTAAGGAATTAAAACTACTTTATTTATATCTATGAATTTTTATATACATTTATTTTATTAAATTCGCAGACATGTCGATGATCATTAATTGTATTAAATTGATGACATCAACAAAGTGTTAACCTGCTGTCTGTCATCTTATATAATAACTATCCTTAATAGGCAAGAAGACAAATGGGACGGCTTCCCCTTTCAATTTAGCAATCCAGGTGATTCTTGCTTATTTCCAAACCCTTGGGAAATATCCCTGAGATAAACCAGCATTGAAGAGGCTGTCAACTTAAACACCAAAGTGTCGAATAGCGCTACAAGAGATATTGTGGAATCCGGTAGCTTTGTTTCTCATTCCTTGCCTATTTCTTGGACAGTAAAAGGATTTTCTGGTGTAAGATAACCATGATCTCTTATTTATCAGTTTTTCTATCTATTCCACATTTGACTTTTTCAAAAAAACAAATGGCCATTTCTGAGCTTTTTACGATATTTTCTAATCTTCCACGACCAATTTAATGCTAATAAACATATTTGTAAACAGAAATATTTTTATTTATGGTGTATTTTATCCTACAATTTCATTTGTGCGTCCCTTATTTGTATTTCTTTTAAAATCTACTTTTTGGTGGCATTCGAATAAATATGTAGTTTTTGTAAGTCACTGCCGGATAAATTTCAAATTTTGAAAGTATTGCATACTGAATGTTGCTGTTAACCTTTGTCTCTTGCAGGAACATGGGGTCCTTATTTGCTTTTTATAAATTTTTGTACATTTTTCCCTGTATATCACATAAATTATTCCAAGAAATTCTAATTTTTTCATTATCTCTTGTTTTCCTCCCGTTGTTTATCTTTTTCTTTCTTTTAGTAGTAATCACTTTATAAAAAAAGTTTAGACTATACGTAAATAATATCAAATGGAAAGCATCTACATAAAAAAAACGTATTATGGCCTTGATGTTAATCTCATAAATTTCTATGCCTTCCTCAGAAGAATTAGTGACTTCATAATTAGTATTATCAATAATATTTTCTATTAACTTTTGAGACTTGGATAAATTATATTCCTGTTTTTTGTCTCTACATTTTCCTTTGAAGGAAATCTTCCTTTCTTCCAAATATAACTTCTATTAATCAATAACTACTTTTTAAATGTGGTTGATCACGGGCCCTAAATACAGCACAATTTTAAAATAGACTGACAAACTTGGGCCATATATGCGGGAATAGTACTAAAGCAGGAGCTTGGCCGTTTCCAAAAAAAAACACCATTAAAAAATGCTAAAGAATTTTTTGGGGTCTTTGCAATATCAGAAGAGTTGAAAGTGTCAGTTTAAGTGAATAAAAAATAAAAACATGACGCAGTTGTTACGTCATTCTAAAATGCAAATGTGGATAAATCAGGAATGTTCATTTCATTTATGGCGACGCGTTAGTTTCCAAACGTTGTATGTATGTTAAATTATCAGAGTTTTTGTGTTTTATCAAACGCTGTTGAAGAATAGTAACAATGTTTCTTGTTACCGAAGTTTATTCATTTCCGTTTTTGGGTGCTTACTAATTTTGAACAATTCTTGTAAAAAGGTGTTTCTTTATTTGGCGTGTACAACTAAATTACAATATTTTTAATAACAATTTTGTGTTTAAATAAAATAGATCAATATCAAAAATAAGTAAATTAATAAAACAATGCGTTATAACAATGAAAAATCATTTACAATTGTTTCCGAATTTTAAAAATTATCTTACTTATACGACATATTTAAACGGGTTTTAAATTAAATGTTCAATTTTTATTTACGTAAAAATATAAACGAATAAAAATGTAGTGACCTATATTGGGATATGTTAGTGTTCACACGAAATAAACACCTACGGATTAAGTTATTTAATGTTAAAACAATACACCAATACACCACAGTTGAAATTGGAATGTATGCATTTTCAGTTTTTTTCCAAAAACGTGTTTTATTTTATGTGATTCTGTTGTTAATGGATGTACTTAGGCCTTCACAATAATGTGTTAAAGTTTGTCGGTCTATTTTAAATTCACCCTGTATTTAGCTCTAAAGTCCATTCGACCATTTTTGGACCGAAAAATGTAGGTATTTAATATAAAATGGAACGCATACATTTATATACTTTTATCTTTTATTTGATAACATTACTAGGAAAGTCATTCGCCAGCTGTACGGGCAACAATTTCTCCAGGGCAAGTTTGAAATTGCCATTATCTTCATATATTATGTCTTTCATTTCCACAACATTATTACAACCTTTAACTTGGCATTCCAAACAAAAATGAAGAATATTTTTGATTTTCAACATCCACAATGTCCTCCATATTCTAATTTATACGTGCAAGAAATTATCACACGTAAGGAGACTGGTGCGGTATCTTGAGTCTTGGTGCAGTCCTAGATCATTCTAAATTAGTTTCCAACCCCATTTTAATAAATCAAGCTCAGTTTTGTACAAGCATTGGAATTGGTAAAATGATGGCCGTTCATACTGACGTGCAGCATCTTTGTCGGCGGTAAAAATGAAATGTTAAATGAATTATCCATCACAGACTTGGTAAAATGAGCATGCCGTTACTTTGTTTAATTTATTACAATTCATAATCATCGTACAATTTTCTGAATTGTTTAGGGAATATTTCAATACAGATGTAGCTGATTTACTGTTGGGTAAAATGAAATGTATTACCTGTAATTTTATTATTACCAACTTCACATCTTTTGCTGGCAGTAGTCAAGTTTATTTTCGGCCTTATTTGGAATCTTGCTTCATGCAGGGGAAGTACAATGTTAAGACAAAGATAAATAACACCTGCTGCGCATCTTAATATAATATAATATAAATGTAATATAAAAAGGGGGCTAATCGATGAGAAAGTATGAGAAAAAAGGGAAGGGATAAATATTATGATAAAAAGTGCTTTAGAAGAAAACATGGGTTTCGATGCGCGGAAGCCTAACTTCGCCACTTTATATACTCGGTGCTCTTGGTTGGGAGAAGTTAAATTTGAACTCATTTATTTCTTTAATTTAATTGAAGTTCTCTGAATTTTACTCGCCAGAGTAACTAAAAGAAATAACGACCAGAATTCAAAATAATTGGAGATTTTCGAGCACTTTGGTACGAACTATTATTCACCATATATCCTAAACAGATTATCGCATTAAGTTTCGTTCCTTTTTATTTTATTTTTAGTTTTATAGAGAATAAAAGAGTACTATAACATTTAATTATTTGTTTGGACTCACTAATTTATTTACAATTTACAATTTATTAACATTCTACACTATTCATTTATTTTCAATACTTAGATAAGCACAATTAATCATTCAATACTAATTAATTAAACCGGGATTTATATATTTATAACATTCTGGACAATTGGTAGAGCATTGTGGTTAATAAAGAAATGGAAACTCTACAGTTATATTAAATTTTAAATTTATTACCCGAAGCGCTTTACAATTATTTGCTTTTTTCAAGGGTTGCTATTATCAAAAACCCTTGAAAAAAGCAACACTTCTAGTATATCCTCACAATTATGGACATTTAAGCTGGGTACTTTTATGTAAGAGCATGCTTGATCATGGGAAATTTCACTGAGTGACCCAATACAAATGTCATTGCTAATATCGTTATAGTACTGTATACCTTTGTTGGATTTCGTGGTGATTGAATGCAAAATGTAAAAAAGTGTACCCTTGTGAGTTTTTCAAGTCTAGTGTTTGAAAATATATATTAAAATTTTGCGAAAAATTTTCCTTATGGTAATTAATATATTTATATTTTGGGGCCAGTCATTCCGTTTCTATCTCGATGAAATTAGCTCGATATACATACATGCACGTAAATTGAATATTTAGTCAAGCCTTCCATAGATTGATTAGAACCCCCCCCCCCCCAACCGCTTACCGCGGCGGAGGCCCAGCTACCTACGAGGCTACTTTAGTGAAAATGTATAAAATAATTTAGTAATTTGATAGTTGTGTTACAGATAAGTGTAGAATGTATACTCAGAGATCGTTTCACGTAAAAAGTAAACAGCGACGTTATCCTTACCTGTCTCATTTTCAAATTTTTCTTCTAATTGTTTAAGAACTGTAACGATCTCCTGTAAACGACAAAACGTAGAAACTTTTATGTTTTAATATTTATCCGATCATTACGATTGCTTAAAATTTGGAAGAAAACGTCTTTTACATATTTATGTATGTTACGATTACGTAGTACTCATAATTTCACATTTGCAAGTTGTAGAGGTGTGCTTGTAAAATATATATCTATGTAAATAAGTTCATAAACATGTATTAAGTACCTAGTATTATAAAATTCAGATTTTTATGTTAATAGTTTATTTATATTGATTGTCAGCTATGCACACTTGTAATTGAACTATTAATTAGAACTAATTTCAATAAAACTTGATTCTAAAACATATAGAATGCATGAAATTTCCTTTATGACTGTAGTTTAAGACATTAACACACCCTGATTTTGGAATTACTCCTTAATTCTGAAAGACACTTCTATCCCTCTTCCAAGTAGAAATTCTTATTTATTATACAGATAAACTAGATATGTGAAAAGTTTTAAAGTGAATTCAAGAGAAGTCTTTAAATAAAATAGAAAATAGAAATGTCTATTTAGATTATTTTTAAGTAAAATATGCAGTGAAATAATTTGACGCCTGAATTGTTCGAACGAAACGCGGCGGTTCGTTGCGTGCCAAAGTTCTTTAATCGAGCTTTCCCAATGCACCGCACCGTCGCATCCACGCGTCGCGCCGTTATGCTATGGCACCCCTGTGTATAATTTCTCCGCAATCATTCTCATTTAAACAGTAACTTGAGAAAGGTACTTATGCGCGCGTTAATTTTTACGTTACACGACGTTAATTTTTTAGGATTTAGCTTTTCAAGGTAGATCATGTAGATGAACTGGTGCAAGAAATGATTATCAAAGCACCCTTAAAAATACTAGAGATGATACGGTAACCATATCTTATATCTGGTGTTGACTTTTGTCATCTGTGGCCTACCATGCGGGTATGGGCAAATGGACTTCAAAGGATTTGATGGGAGCGATTACAAAATAACTAAAGGAATTGAATACACCAGATTAATTACATTTATTCTCTCAATTTACTTAATCGTTTTGCTAATTCTCAAGAAAGTATTTCTTAAATTAACAGTAGGTGCAATTCCTTTCATTCCATGATTTTCTTTATTATAAACAACAAAAGAGATGCCGATTACTGGATAATTTTTATTTCTTAAAACGTTATAAACGAATAAAATGTTTCTAAAAATGTGAAAAATCCGGTCTACTCTAATAGAGTTGTCGAAGAGCGTGTGGCCGTCAATCTCAGTGCAAAACTTAGTCTCACTAGTATAATCACAAATCGTGCGTGTAACGTGCGTTGCACATAAAGAAAATTCTGTGCGAAGAATTTTGATTACCTTGACCAATATTTCAATGAACTTTATTTTCAGAATGAACGACAAATAAACACCTCATTGCTAACGCAAATAAGCATAAGCATTTTAATCCTACGGAATACATGGGCCGTTGAAAACTTTCCCTTTATGTATGTAGTCGAGTTCGATAGTAATTATTGTTTTGTTATTCTGCTTTTTACTATATAGCTTTTTAATTATGTAAACATCGTCGAAAAACGTTTTTATATTTTGCTAAACGACAAACTGTTTCGTTCATAAATTTTCATTTAGTTTAAAGGTCAAAGATTAAAGGGTATCCCTTTAAGATATTCCAGATATTTAATTACAATTAAAACTGTCTACTTTATTTAAAATTTTCTAAGATTAACTTTTTATTAATATCACGGATATACTAAGAATTTGTGAGTCGATAATTCAAAAATAATTAGAGCGTAATAAAAGAAAGCGGCCGTAAAAGAATTTTAAATGGAAAGAGATACTAACGAAGGAAATCTATTATTAGTATAACTAATATTCAAGCAAGGTTGATTCTAGGAATGACAATTAAGTATTTTTTAACAATTAAAGGTAGATTATTAGAAGTATCGAATTGTAGGAAGGTTGAAAGTGGAGATGACGGCGGCATTATTTGCGACGGCGACAAGTTCATAGCGGCCGCCGTGTTTATCCTCCTCAACTTGTATTCGTTAAGTCCTACGAACGGACTAAGCGTATGTATGTTTCTGCCTGATAGCAAACAACGGTATTGATCAGCAGACGCGAGTAAACAAGAGATTGGAATGGGGCGCCGCTTATTCGCTTCCCATTTCATTGCGGGATATGGACCGGGCCGGTCGTCGGGATCCCTTACACCCTTATTGTGCATCTCCGATGATTGGCATGTGTTGTGCCGCGACCGTTAGTATTGAGTGCGCCGCCGCCACCGCCGTCGCTGAGAGAGACGACGCAAGTTACTAGAGGCGGCCACAGTAGTCTAGCATCGGCCACGGCATCGCTGCGTACTTCCTCTTCTCGAAACACGCGTATCCACGCTGCTATCGAGCGGCCTGCCGCTATTCCGATCCGAAGCGACCACGGCATGCTGGAGCCGCGTTGGAGGCCCGTGCAGGTAAAATCAGACCGCCGATCACTACATTATTGTACTTTTTAACCAGTACGTGGCGGGGAGGGCGCAGACCGACCTCAAGGAGGATCTCATCTTAACGTTCTCGGGCTCCTCCTACCGCCCACGCTCGCGCCTCTTCAGATTTGTCCTTTACCCTCCATCCACTTCTTGTATTATTTGCATCTCATCTCATTTTTTGTACCTTAGATGCATTCTATGTGTAATTACATTTTTCGGAAAATCTTTCTTCGAAATCTCGATGAAGTCCCGAATGTGTAATAACGTTCAATTTTCTTAAGTGAATTATTTGTAATAATCCAGTAGTTCCGTTGTTAGTATTTCAATATTACCTCTAATTACGCATAAACAAAATTCGAAGTTAAAGGTATAAGTATTAGGTGAACTGAATTGCGCCACCGTTTCTCGATGTCTGGTGGGGTGGGAATCACTTAACCGTTTAGTTATAGCTTTATCGGTATTATTTGTAATTTCACACGGTCTTGAACGCAATAAATGCGAATGGGTTTATCAGACAATAATACGCAATTACCTTTAGATTAATTTCGCGATTTTGGATAAACCCAATGTGGATAAAATAGTTAAAAACTACCCTCAGTAGTTTGTCTCTTTGAGTTGCTTTTCTAATAGTAATTTGACTCTTCTCTGTATTAACTAAGATGAAAGCGCCCTTTCTCATTTATTTTCACCCTTTCTACCGTCTGCAAACGATTAAGAAGGTGATAGTGAAGGTATTCTCCAATAAGTATCTACGTATTCTTGGGTAGGGCTAAGACGATCGCTTCGACAATGCTAATGCTTTTCTGACCAAAGTACATAAATAATCTGCAAAGGGCAATTAAGATAAGGACGTGTTTAATATTTCAATGGATATTAGGGGTAGGTAGGTCCATATATTGCTGAGGTGTTAAGACTATTGTAATCCCCTCCACTTTAATTAATTCTGACTGTTCCCTTATTGCCTGTACACAAGTCTCCATGTGTAGTAAATTGTTCCCGTTTGATTGAACAAACCTCGAAACAGCCACCCTGCTCTTGTTGATGACGTTTTGTTCAACCTGCCCTTCCGTTATATCTACGACATACAATACTAAATTATAAGATACAAAATTTTCTGTTAAAATGATTATTGAATCATCTATCATTTCCACTGCGTTCGCATTTCCGACCTTATTAAATAACTTTACTTAACTAAATACATCAAAAAATTTTTAAATTAGTTTGCTTGACCACGAACTTTATTTGTATCTATTAATTATTTTCTAATGTGATTAATAAGTATAACGATCGTTATATATTGACGTTAAACATATTTATATATACTAATATTTTTATTTTAATTAAGAGCGAATTCAAAAACATTTAAATTTATTATAAATGTTAAATTTTTGGGTGGTAAAAATTTATATTTATTAGTTATTGATTTTTGTAAGTATATAGGGTGCGTTAAATTTCAAGTGTATTCAGTAAACTTTAGGAGTTAAATTATTATTTTCACCAATTTTTATTAAATTAAAAATATAAAATGAAACATTTCAAAAATTATTTTAAACCTACCTAAAAATGTTTTAAAATTAAGGAAGTTAAAAATAGGTAGTTTTTAATTAAAAACTCATAAGTTAAAATATTTTTCATAAATACACGAAATTAAATTAATTTAAAATTGAAAACTTACAAAATCAAATTTTCACTAATGAAAAAATAACCCAAGGTTCTGAGTTAGAGAAATTGATAATTGAAATCCTTAAATTTCCTATATAAACATTTTTCATTTATTAGTTCTAGAACTTTCCCAGTACAATTGCTTAAATAAATGTTATATGAACTTCAATTGTTTTGCATCGTAAATACATGAACATTGTTTTTGTAGTTTAAAATAAATAATTTTTAAAGTGCGTTCCGAATACAAAAACCTGATTACTTTTCTTCAGTGTTTTTCAGTAAAGGAGATCCGGCGCTTTTTCGATTTTTTCAAATTGTATGCTAAATCATAAAAAAATGACAATATATATTCTATTCAATATGTCGTAAAATATAACTTTGTCGTCTATACTCAATCACTTTATTTTGCATTATGTCTTCAAACATCTGGTTCTACAGGGTGTTCCTATAATTCATAGAAAAAGTTGAGCTTTACAACTTACCGTAAATATTGTATAAAATATGTTATCACTAATTTTATGTTAGTGTAATTTATGAACAAATATTTTCGTTGTTTTTGATTTTATTATTTCTAAACTAATATACACATACTCATATTAAGGTAATATAATTTATTCACACATTTTTGGAACTGTTACTTTGTATCCTTTACATGTTCTTATTTATCTGGTATCTTAACTGCTTTGTATATTTCGTATAATTTCCTTACGTTTTTCGGTTTTTAATTGATGTGTAACCTTCGGTTATTTTATCAAAGTTAGTCGTACATTTTTATAAACAATGTAGGAACAAGGAAAATAGGATTTTTAATTATATATTAGTTATCCATCTTGATTTTAAGAAATAGTATTTTTTTGCAGTGAACTCTATAGTGTTATATTTTATGTAAGGGCCTCAGTTTTCTCTAAAAACATTAATATGCTCGCTAGGCGCTTCATTGCCGCATAATTATTTTTTACAAAAGCAGCTATTTCCTTTTATTTCTAAATTTATTAATCTGCAGTACATCAGTAGAGTAACATCTTGCTTTATAGGACTTTACTGATGCAAAATATAGATGGACAAGGGAATTTTTTTGCACCTTAAATATGTTTTGGTTAGAATGAATTAGCCTTAGATTTTATTTAATTTTTGATTTTTAATTGCATTAAATTAAAATTTAAAAACATTAAATTTCTCACCAATTGTTTATTGCTCAAAATGTATTCAACGACTACATTTGTTGAACATGCTTGTTCCAAAAATTTTAGGTAAAACTGGTGGTGATTAATATTTCTACCTTTGAAAGCAAATAAGGCTTTTTAGAACAGTTAGACTGATTTTTATCGAAACTCTCATGATTCATGATAACGTTTTCATATACATTTGTCCCACGTTGTTATTAATATATTCATAATTAAGTGTATAAAATTCCAATGTTTTTATGGACCTCTTCATAATACAATTTCTTCTTGGCACCTACAGAAAAAGGAAAATGTTTCACACTTTTTCGGTGACATTTCAAACGTTTCTCTGTGTTATTGACGGAAGGTCTATGCCATCGCATACAAAAATAAAGAATACCTTGTTCTGATATAAGGATATTAATAATTTAATCATTATTTTGTCAAACATTTTCGTGTTAGAAAAAGGCAAAGATACAAGATGATGTGATCCAATATTTGAGTTGGGACGAATTAAATTATTTTGTTGATGGTAAGGAATCCTAAACCCAAATAGTTTCAAAATAAACATTAGTTTGCGTTGATCAGCGAGCGAGGTTGGTTGCTCAAAAGTAAGTTTGGTTTATCAATTTTACGATATGTGTTAGAATAATTTAATGTGCATGAAAAGAAAATTGTCAAATTGAGTAAAATTATACTCAACGGTGTGAGAAGGAAATACCATTTCTTTCGGGAATATTATGAAAAGTAATCGAAGACTAATTATACAGGTCAGTCCATCTAAATAATTAAATTATTAGATTTTTAATAATCAATGTTTTATTATCGCATTTTATAGTTTTAAATTTCTTAAATGTATTGCTTACCTTTATTATCAAATTCTGTTTTTACACGGTCTTTTTTTACACGGTTTTGATTTATCACGGTTTACAAAAAAAAGAATTCAATTTCCTTTTAATACGATTTTATTCGATTTAGCATCGTTAAAAAATCTGGTTTAAATTTTAAGCAAATATAAATTTTGTTTTAATTACATATTTTGGGTAACTGTAACTTTCTGGAAATATGTATTTCGGGAAATTCCCTTTTCTTGTTGATATAAGCAAATTTACTTACCTAAGTAATTTAAATATTTTAGTCTGTCTAGTTTCAATAAAGTTGGACGTGTTTTATATAAGTTTTTTATATTGATAAAGAAAGCAACAAAACATAAAATAAAATTTAAATGTGTAAGAAAAAGGTAAGCCGTATTTTTCTATTCGCAAAGTTCTTCAATCTATATTGATTTAAAAAAATATGTCGAAACTATAACTACAAAACAAAAACGGAAAGCCATTCTTTTTGGAAACTAAAAATCGAATTTTTTTTTATTAAAATCCATTTATTTTACCTACTGTTTATATGTTTTAGCGACTTATTTGTCTATAAACACAAAGTATTTTTACAGGGTTTTTTGTGTGGTTTTTTCTGGAAAGTATCTACCGTATAAAAACAGAACTAGGTGACGTGAGTATACAACGCGTTTTCAATTGTAATCTGGAAATCATCTAATCTTGTAACTACGGGCATATACCGGGTGATTGTTAAAATTTTTGGTTAACTATTGGTATGGAATATGACCTTTATGTCATAGCTTGTACTGTAAAATAAATATTTGTTTCAGTATTTAGAATATTTCGCGATCATATTTTACACTTTCATTACAGTCCCTGGTTAGTAAATTAAGACCACCTCTCTATTGCATGATTTTCTTGGAAACTGGTTAATATTATCAATTAGTTTGTTCAGAAAATGCACAAGAGTAACAATTAAAACTGCTTAATTCAATATTTGACACCATTCTATCCTTTTAAAACAAAACTAATTATTTGTGATATTCTCTTTATGCACATATAAGATCGTTTTTTAATTTTAATACTATTCTTTTGATCTTCAAAATTATTTCATTTTAATTCTGCTAGTGTAGAATTTTTCTTTGAACATAGAAGTCTTTTCAATGTATTCCGTACATTCTTGATCGCATTTCAATCAAAAGACCTGGATAGATCAATACTGTCAAATTTACCGACTCCGGATAATTTTTCTAGTTTTTGCCCTATGATAGGGTGCACCATCATGGATAAATATATAAAGACCTCTTTTTGAGTTTAATTCAGATATCGGTAGGGTCAGAAATTCTTCTAAGGTCCTTTGGTGCTGTTATTACTATTATGGTAGACATTACGAAATATAGAAGTACTGATCAATTTAATGCTATACAAGATGAAACCATCACAAATGTCGGATGTTTTGCAGTTTTTAAAACATAACCGTCATTATACTATTCAGAACGTCTTTTGACGAATTGTGTTTATTCAGTGTATTTGTTAAAATAGCAAAAGTTATTATATTCACAGTAATTCTCAGTTATTATATTCGCAAACTTGCAAGAGTTAAATCGAGGATTTATTTATGTATTTTTGCCCATTTGTAGCGTGTTTGCTTCATTATTGTTGTTAATTTTAGGTACTTTTAATAAAAATCTGCACTTAAAGTCAGTTTCATACAGTCGCCTCTTGTACGAGAACCCTGTGAACGGTTATGACAGTTACCATGCAATTTTCTGTGGTTATTTTGGCAATTCGACTTATCAGTTTTAGCTTTACTTATTTTTTTCTTGTGACAATTTATCATCCTGTTGTGCTTATACAAGTGAAGTGATTTTTAATTAAATTCGAAATGCGCTGCGGTTTGGCTATACTTTACGTGCAATTATGACAGTGTGGGTATGCACCAGTATTTAACAGCGCAGAAATGCTAATTTTTGTTTTATTTTGCACATCTTTTACCTTTCCCGCTGTGACGGATGTTTAACAAAATTCAAAACTCACTGAATTATTTTGCTAAATCACAACTGTTTAGTAATTATGTGTTCACAATAACGTTTCGATGCGCTTTATTGTTAAAAGTCTACTTAGATCAGTAAAAAGGACTTCATACAATAGTCAAAATGTACATCTAGGGCAGAAAATATTAGATGTATTCTTGTACTGAATACACATTATGTAAGTGTCCAATTAATCATATTGTACAATAAAACCATACATTTCTAACCTAATTCTCTTTAAATTTTGAAAATTGTATGTTATTCCTAATTTAACGGCCAGGGATTGTACTTTCTTGAATAAAAATATACATATATCTTTCTACATCTTGCGACTGTGAAAAAATTTAAATCATAAGACAGTTTATAAGTTCAAAATAAATTTTACAATCCTATAAACCATTCATAGAAAAAATAACTCTTACCCATTTATATTTATTTGTTAAATAATTTTCAGTCATCAATCGAATCTAGTAACACGAAGAATTATTGCACCAACAGTAAAAAAACTATATATTTTGTACATTTGTGTATCTTAAAATTATGACATTTTGGGTAAAAAACATCAAAATTTTTATTTAAAACTTATAACGTTACATTTCGATACGGAGACAATTAATAAACGATGAGGATATTTGCAATTAATTTTATTGTTGTTCTATTGCTTTAATTTTGATTTATATATGTATTCGTGTTAATATGTTACTTTTATTTCATCTTTCTTACTGTCAGATTTTGTTATCAAATTTGTTATAAACTTTATTATATTTTATCTTAGTTAAAAGTTAAAACAATCTCAAATGAAAAGTATTATTACAATAATTAATTATAAGTACTGGATACACTATACAGGGTGTTTCAAAATAACACAAAAAGCTTATATAGAGATACACGCATAACTCAACGGCTTCGGAGATACAGAATATTAAAGTTTTTAAAAATCAATGGTTTATTTTAAATGTTTTAAATGCAAAACGATATCTGCTTCAAACATGATACCCTAAATTAACTTTAAATTATCTTATTTTTGATTACAAATCGTCGTTTTTTTAATAAGGTAGCCTAGATGTAAGGTTGAGGTTGGCTGGAAACTATTTTACCCTAAAACTTCTACGCCAATGAACAAACTCGACATTTTTCCTAAAATTTGGAATCTCCCGTTCATTTCCTTCAAAAGCGGTACAAGATATTTGCATTTAAAGGTTTCGGCGCTAACTCCTCAGTTAAAAGTAGATTTGCGCCACTTCAGGAATTCTGTCTCCTACAAACACAGAGGTCATTCTGCATGAAGTAATAAGTAAAAAGAATAAATAACTCTACACTCTAAGGTTCAAATTGATTTCTACAGACTCGTCCGCGCTGAAAGCTTTTACAATAGGCGCTGTTATATTACAATCATATCACATGCATTACTTCAAATATAGCTGACAAGCGAAGGATGCAATGTAAAAAGTGGGGACGGTGATTAATTTGATACTCACTCAAGTTTATCATTCATTATACAGGGTGTCCGTGCCATAAGATCATTACTTTAACAGCAGACACATTTTAATGTGCGCGACAAAAAACGCTTATAAACTATGTGTCTAAATTTCATAGTTTTTAAAATATTTGTAATTAAAGTTTACAGCCCCTCCTTGCTTTTTTATTTGGTCTACTGTATTAAACACAAAATGGCTGGTCAACTACATATATTTAACCAACGACCGAAGCCGAACGAACGACTTCGGTATGATCCATACGATTTCAGAGTATCATTAATGAATGTTCCTAGATGTTATTAGAAATACTCACTAATTATTGTTTAAAATAAAAAGTTTTATTTTCTTGTGGTGTTAATTGTGCAAGCTTATAAATTCTTTAAAATAAAAATAAGGCCTTTACTTAATGGATATCATTTTTAATGTGTACACAATTGTATTATTGAATACTGACACACTTTTTAAAATAACTTTCACTTTTACAAAGCCGCTTTAACATGGCATTAAATTATTTTGATACATATCTTGTGATGTGTTTAATTGAAATTTTGCGTAATTTGTATGCAGTACATACTATGTTCATACAAATTAATGTAAATAAAACTTGTTATTTTAAAATATTTATCAAATAAGTTTATTTCAAAGCGTTAAAATGATTTCCCTGATATTTACATTTCCGTAATTTATTTCGACAAATGTTAGGATTATCACGTAGAAATTTTCTACTTATTTTCCTTACAATTTCCAGGTTACAAACACTCAACGAAAGGATATAAATAAACACACTTTCACCTTATTTTCCCTTTCCCTCCTGCCAGATGTTTTGAATTCATACGGCTAGCCCTAAGTTCAAAAGTGCTGGACAGCTGAGCGTTCGTTCGACATAAATAACCTAGAAGGACGTTTCACATTGTTTCTACTATTTTTTTATATTTCACATTGTACGGAAGATTTCCTATAAATTTAAGCAAAAAAAATGTTTACAAATTTTTATCTACACGTGTACATGGAACCTGCATAAACAAAATCTGTAATCATGAATTGGATGTCTGGATACTTTTTAATTGTGAAATGCAAATAAAAACACATATCGTTTTTTTTCTGATTACAAAAGATCGTATTACCTTTACCATTCAAGTTCTTTTCCGAGTTCATCGTTATGAGCTATTTTAATAAAAAGTAATAGAACGTAATCTTTTAAATCACTTAAACTTGATTTCTTCTCTAAAATTATTGCTTATTAATTAAAACTATTTTGGAATTAATTATTAAAAAATTATTTGTAAAATATTTAAAATTGGCGTGATTTTTATTTTAATAGGTAAATAAAAGCATATTTGAATCAGATTAATTTGCATCAAAACATATTTTATTGCATACAAAGGTATGTAATAACGTTAAATTTGAATAAAACTTATTTAATATTTTTATTTTGAACTATTTTCAAAAATTTATATTATAAAGAGCGCAATTAATTACAAGTATTAATAATATGGGGATACTAATTAAGAAAAAACAGCTTACTTTTAAACAGACTATTTAAAATTTTATTAAACTAGCACGAATATTGTTTATAAATTGTGTAATATATAAAATCGTGTTTAAACGGCTAAAACAAAACATTTTTAAGTGTTAAAATTATTTATAAAAATATTTCCCTTTTCAATAGAACATGCACTAAAAATGATATATATTAAATGAAATAATTCGTTTTTTTTCAAGAAATTGTAAACTTAGCACAATTTTTATTAAACGTCCAACATTTAAACACTAATTATCACATTAATACAATACAGTACAAAGAAGTACAATTGGCAATCAACTCTTGTTGAACATAGTACATAAAATTAAGAAGAACAGTAGACAAAAAACTTTAATTGCAATTATCTAAGAAACTACCTATTCTAGAAAAATAATCAATTATTGTTTTTTGTTGTATATGAAAATAAGTATCTGCTGTTAACGTAATAGGCTTATTTCGTGAACACCCTGTATATTTTGGTTTATCAATAAAATTAAATTATATCTGTAGAATAAACAATTTACTTTAACATACATTCCTTATACATGAAAAACAATGTCCTTATCTAAGAGTTTATAAAATTTTATTTCCCTGTGATACCCGAATTATTCAATATAAATATAAAGCGCTACCAACTCTGAACGGAATCAAAATTCGTTTACACTAATTAAATAATATGATATGACAATCAAAACTATTTAAAATGAATTGAATCCAATAAAGTTTTATTTAATTAACGAGAACATTGACGGAAAATCAAGTAACCACGCTAGAAATTAAATCAAAATAATTTTTAATTATATTCTAGAGATTTATATTTCGCGAATGTTTCCTATCGATCCAAAAACCAGCAATTAATTTCCAGTAGTGAAAATATTTAAATTTTCAATGCAGTTTAAATATCTCCTAAAATTATCGCCTTGATAGGCCAAAACCTTATCGTATTACAAAATACACAAATAAAATATAAAGAAAGATTAAAACGTACCACGAGGTTTAAATAAATATCCCAAATTCCGCAATAATAGTTATAACCGTTTAAATAATGGTGTAATATATATTTGAAAATTGCAACCAAAATAATGTAACACAAAATAACTCTAAGGCTTAAATACAAAAATACATCACTTAAAGTGCCGGTTTAACTATTTTTGGCGGTGTTTCTAACAGTTTGATAAGTTATTCTACTGTACTGTTAATAAAATTCTTCCAGAATTCACTAATTTTGTTAGTATGTGTATAGGTTGAGATGGGGGGTGGGGATTAAAAAATGAATTGAATTTTATTCAAAAATTAAAATTGTTCGACCTAAAAATAAAACAAAAATTGAATTAACTTCTAGAGTTCACATTAAAACTGCAGCCTTTTTTAAAAAATTGATGTAAATTAATACCTTAAAAATAGACAAACTATTCAAGTATAATTAATAAATAAATTACAGATTTTAATATAGACTTTACAAAACAACATAATAAAAGCTTCTAAAAAATTAAAGAATTTTAAGCATTTCCATAGTAATTGCGTATAAAAAATAACAAATGTATATTTTATAATTTTTCTTCAGCCACAAATATTAAAATCTGTATATTTGAATTTTAAAAATAGGTCTGTTTAGTATATTGGACCGGTTATGCGGGGTTGAGCACATACGACCTACTAAAGATGGCTATTTACGTCCCATAATCTAAGCAACAAATAAAAGTCTTTTTGATATACTGATCCACTGTAACCTAGTGTATACGAATGTAATATAACAAACCTATCATAGTGTGTCAAATTAATTAAACTGGGCAAACGAGAAGTCTACCAGATTTTGTACTATCCCACTACATCAAAAATGTGCTCACAGATGAAGACTTCAGTACTTCAACTTTGTTAGATGTTCTATTAAATTGGCAATATGTATGAAGCGCCACGCGATTTTTCCGAAGATGCCGCGACTTTCGCAATCACATGCTCGCTTAACCTGCTACTATGGTTTAGCTAGTTAAAATGCATTTTATGTAAAACTTTAGATCATTAAAACGAAAATTTAAATAAAGAAATTAGAATACATTGTCTTGCGTATCTTTATACTGTAGTTACGAGTAGTATAAAACTAAATTTAGTTAAAATGTATTAACAAATAGAAAAATTAAGATTAATACTTACATATCAAAGAAAACTAAAACCACAACTTCAAAAAATCTGAAAAAAACGTGCTGATGTATAAAGTGGTGAAATCGATTTCCTTTTAATTTTATGTAAATTTGTTTTCGGAAAAATGTAAAAAAAGGGAACTGTTCTTCGCAAATTATGACCGACGTATTTTTATAAAATTAATCAAAAACCATGGAACTATAGAACTATAAGTTCAATTTTTTTTCTAAAAATTTACCATTATGCAATTCTGTAAACCCAAAACTTTTAATTCATATAAACATAGTAAAAGTATCCATTGTGAAATTTGGGGTACAATTTAACTGTTTGTGTTGTGTGGTCTTCCCTAAAAATGAACTATTATAAGTTGTTATAAGTAGAAATAGATAACAGCTTTAATGCTGATAATTAATCTTTTATTAGGTAATAATCGATCCAAAGGTTTTCGTTCATATAATTGCTAATACTTGGTATTAATAATTATATGAACTAAAACGCAACCACAACAATTTTATTAAAATGGGGTAGCCGGAAGTGCCACTTTACTCTTGTCATTCTGTTTTTGCGATTTTCTCGAAATCGGCTATAACAATTTTTTTAAATTTATTATATTTTTAATCATTTAATGTCCTATTTTCTAGTTAGAACGGCTTGTCAAAAAATTTTCCGTAATGCACGTAACCGGAAGCCCCCTTTTCATTGGCTCTGTGTAAAAGAACTATTAAACTGTAAATCCCAGCCAAATGAAAATGTATATTTAAGGTCACAACATTCTTGCATACAAAATTAATAATTTGGTTAAAATCAAAGAACCAGAAGTACCATTTTTTTTAGATATTTCCCGAATGTTTAGTTTTTCGCGATTTTCTTGGAATCGGCTGTAACGGTTTTTTAAACTTAGTATATTTCTTAGCTATTTAATTTCCTTTTATATGAACTAAGCGGTTTGTTCAATAAATTTCTGAAAATCGAGTAACTGGATGTACATAAAGTAATAATTGTGAACAATATATTTCAAAAACTAAACATCATAGAAAAATAAAATTTTGTATTTAGGTTTTCTATCTTTTTTGTATGCAACAGCTGGAATTGAATTAAAATCCAATTACCGAAAGTGCAACTTTATTCTTACGATTTTTAATATTTTTTGCGATTTTATGGGTAACAGCTGTAGCAATATTTTTAAAACACCATGGTTCTTATGTGTTTGATGAATTTTTACGCAAACTCTTCGGTTTCTTTGTAAAAAGGTATTGAAGCGAGTTATCGCAGAAAACCTTCAGAGTAAAGCAATATTTTGCGAGTCCAGTAACTTGGATGGGTGACCGTTCCGATTATTGTTCCCAACATAAACGTAAATAATATGTTAATCATTTACGTATGTATAATATGTAAGAGAAAATCGTGTGTTGCCTCACACCAGATTTTTTACTTAAAACATCCCTGTTGCAATAAAGCTGTGCTTTTAGGTAATAAATTTGAATAAACTCAAAAAATCACAGAATTGGAGACCATCTTTAGTTCTTTTAGAATTTTTCCTGCTGATTTCGAATCTGCTTTCCAAGTTTTCACAGTAGTTAAATTTTTTGAAGAAAACGCGTTCGAAATTTTAGACACTTAAATTTTTTAAGGAATCATATAGCAACATAATATAACTAATTTATTTACAAAAATACGTATTTATAATAAGGCCCCAGCAATACTCTCACGCATACTTTCACTACATTTTGGTCGATATGTTGCTAAAATCTCTTAGCATGTGCATCGTTCTTATTACCAAGGTTGCGTGGGAAAAATACAGATGAGAATGGAGGAAATGAATCTACACGAACATATTTGCTTTGTAACTTAGCAGATGTTCAGCAACCAGCTGTCTATAGTTTCCAGATTTTATATTCACAGGGGGTATGTTACTACAGCTTTGAAGGACTACGAATCAGAAGACGCTCTTTTATCTAAGGTGCTATCGAAACTGGTATCTTTAATTAGCTATCTGATTTGAGGCCCCACGAATATCCCCCTTTTATTTTAGCTTCGCTTAATCTAGGAAATTTATTTTTTTAAATAAAGAAAACCTTCACCATCTTTGTTCACTGCCTTTACGATGTTTTTCATCAATTCCAATTTGATGTGAAGAGGTGGCAGCAGAATTTTTCTGAATTAACGAGAGAATCACAACTGACATTCTTAAAATCAGGAGTAAGGTTACTTTTTCTTGATCATTGTTTCTTAATACAATGATTTTTTGTATTCCTACTATCCCACTGAGATAGAAAACAACAAAACGTTGTGTACCCCCAACTGCAAATCCAGTAGTGGGGTTATAACTTTTAAATCTGCACAAATTTGCTATTACAATTCTGGTATTCTGTTTTATCCAGTAGTAGCTTTATGATTTCATAACACTCCCTTATGTTGATAGCATGCGTAATGGGAATAGGATTTTCAACAACTTAAGATTAGCTTTTGAGGAGTCTTCACTCTTTTGGACTGTGATGCTAACCCATTGCCTCTGACATCGTTATAAAATACCACCTCATTTGGTTTTGAAAATAAATGCAGCAGTTCTTGTTATCTACTACAGAATATGCATATTCTTGTCCCATTGCCTAATAAATTCTATCATTTGGGCTTTGAATAAAAGTTGCTCTAAAATATCTGGCGGAATTCAAGTACGCAATAAAAAATCCGCAATTTTATTTAAAATAACGAAGTTGATAACAACTTCCGCTATAACCGGAAATGCAGCGACCTTGAAAATATTTTGATTCGATTGACCGCCGTTTACAATCATCTTGCTAAAATTTTCAGAAAAAAATTACTAGCAAAACTTCCGATACTTCTAATGAACCATTTCAATCTATCACCCTGTATAATATATAATATATTATATAATTATATAATAATATCAAAATAAGATCGAGTATTTATTGGACAGCTTACTTATATATATTTTATTAAATTATCTTAAAATATTCTTTTAATTAAATTTTGAAATTTTAATACCAATTTGATAGAATTTCAACAATTAGTTAGTACAATTGGTAAAAAAATTATTTCTTTCGAATAATTTAACAAGGAGATCTTTTTAGGTGTTGTAAAATTATATCATTTGGTTTTTGTTTATGAGATACGTTAAAGAGGTCATTGTAGATAGAGGCGAGCAATTAGCATAAAATGGCTGGAATTTCATAAATTACTCATTAAGGAAATGCTTGTTTACAAAATAAACAGTAGTGTAAGCTGTCATATTTTCACTATACGAAAGCTATTTCAAAAGTAACATTTATTTAATTATAATGTCTGAAATGTCCCCACCAGAATTTTTTTAATGTTTCTGTGGCTAAGTCAACGCCTTTGAAAAAGTGCATATTATTCTGTAATACCTTATTTTGTTTTACAATCATTCTGCGGTTTGAGTTTAATAGGGCCAATGATAATTTTGTACCGTTTTGAACTTTTAATTTTCGGAAATTAATAATATTTTAAATTATGGGTGCAGCATCAGATTATACAGGGTATAAAATTGGTTCACGCACCATAAGTATTTCAATTGTACATTCTTAATATTTAAGTATTTGACCCCTTAATTAATTTATAGTAAAATTCTAAAAATGTTTTTTGTAGAGAAAGAAATATCTTCCACTTTTTAAAGCGGGAAAATTTAGAAAAAAGAAACGTGAATTTTATAAAAATCAATTACTCCTGTAAATCATGTTACCAAACTAATGCAGAATTAATTGCCAAGTAAAATTATTACATGTAATGAACTTAATTTGTCGAACTATTGTTTTGCAATAATAACACGTGAACTTTTGTTTAAATCACTCCAAAACATCGTTAAAATTAAAGAAATTATAATTTTAATTTCTTTGAAATTGTTCGACCTGCCGTTTCTAATTTTATTTGATCTACTTTTAATTTATTTTATGGAATTCAATCACTGACCTTTTAAACAAAGGAGGGACAAGAGAACATCGGTTTAGATTCAATAATAACGAGTTATATTTTTGATTTGATTTTTAATTATTTTCAATTAATGAAAACAATTATTCCAAATAAAAAGATATCTAAACAAACATATTTAATTTACAAATAAAAAGATATCGAAACAAACATTTAATTTACATTAATATCTAAGAATAAATACAAGTTCTGAATGGGTTAAATGTAAAGGCTGTAACAACTGATTTTATCTTTGGCCATCTCAGTTTGACTGCAACTACAGTTAATAGAAGCTTTGGATAAAGAATGCAAGGGTTAGAATTGCCTTTATTTGAAAAGGATTTTACTTTTAAACTGCACTTTGCGTAAAATAAATGTTTAATTTCACTTACTGTATTAAGTTTCGTGAAGACCTCCTGCTGGGTGATTTCTGTGTGGTAACAATTGGCTGCTTTATGAGCCCAAATTGATATTTGAATCTTCCCTCATTATAGACTATTATTATTTTAAATTGATACGTACAATTTAAACTGTTATTTCGGCTATAATGTTGACTTTCTATTGGAGGTTTTCCAAAGTCACCTTTTTAATTCCTCCTAAATTGTTAAGGCTCTACTTGAGAACTGTGGTGTTATTCTGTTGGGTGTGATTTTTTATTAATACAACTAGTGAAATACTTGCGAACTGAAATCACTTTCAATTTGCAATTGGCAATTTCTATTCAGATCACACGATATTTTAAGTAGGAACTCCATTTTATACCCTCTTTGATTGTCAAGGCAAAAATAACTTTGTTCCACTGTACAACCAATCACATCTTTTCATTTTTAAATGTATTCGGTAATTTTACATTCCATACTTTTGCTGATTTCTGCTAAATTTCACTAGGTCGGTTTTGGTCTTGATGGAAGGATTGTAAACTTCAAAGCCTTTTATGTTTCTTTACCACCTTACGTGTGTATGTGTGTGTGTGTGTCTGTGTATGTGTGTGTGTGTGTGTGTGTGTGTGTGTGTGTGTGTGTGTGTGAGTGTGTGTGAGTGTGTGTGAGTGTGTGTGTGTGTGTTCATGTGGGCATGTGCGCACGCTCGTGTGTGTACGTGTGTGCGTGTGGCAGTGTGAGAGTGTGCGTACCTGCGCGCGTACTTGCGTGCCTGCTTGCGTGCGTGTATGCGCGATTGCGTGCCCGTGGGCGCACGTGCGGGCGTGAGAAAGGGAGCGCGCGTGGGCGTGTGCAAGGGCGTTCGCGTGGTATTGCGCGAGTGTGCGTGTGCGCACATATGCGCGTGCATGTGCATGGGTGCGTGTAGGTGCCTGTGCGTGGGCGCCTGAGTGTTTGCTTGCGAGTGTGCGTATGCGCGTGCGAGTGCGTGTACGGCCATGTGCGCATGTGTGCGTGCCGGTGTGCGGGCGTGTGCGTGCGCGTGCGCGCGTGAGCATTCGTTTGCGTACGTGATGGTGCGAGCCTGCATATGCGTGTGAGCAGGCGCGCCCGTGTGCGTGTGCGTGCGCGCGTGTGCGTGCGTGCGCGTGCTTTTGTGAGCGAGCGCGCGCTCCGCGTGCTTGAGCGTGTGTGTACGTGAGTGTGCATGGCTGCACGAACGCGCGCGTGCTTGCGCATGAGCGCACATGCGTGCGCATGAGCGCGCGTGCGTGCGCGCGCTTGCGCTGGTTTCGTGCTTGTGCGTGTGCATGCTTGTGCGTGTGTGTGCGTGAGCGCGCATTTGCGCGCCTGTGCGTGCGTGTGCGTGCGTGAGCGTGTGTGCGCATGCGTTCAGTGTGCGT
>JAHWXV010001859.1:0-15771 GCA_024586415.1 Phrixothrix hirtus | reverse complement strand
CGGATATGTGTGGTTTCTAGATCACCGGACCGAGACAGGATCGTGTGACGGCCGTCTTCCGGTCCTGACACGGCCCGGTTATGTGTGTGTCTACCTTAACGTAGTGATCTCAGAAATTAAATCCATAACGACAATTCGTTAAATATTCGGATCAAATATGGCGTTTTCGGTAATATTACAGAACTGTAATGATAATGATAATTACACTATTTTGAAATTATACCGGCTGCATATATGAACTATTTTAAAATTGATAAGCGCAATGCCCCATTCATTTATATGTACATTGAACTCTATTTTATTTAATTACGACACCAGTCAAAGCTTAGCTTGAAGATTACAATTAATACGTAGAACACCTATTTAACAAGGTAGCTACTCAAAGAGAAATTTAATTTTCACCCCAATCAGACGTCAACTAAATCTGAAAGGAATATCGCAAGGTAACCATAGAACACATTTTAACGCTAAACCTCGCTACAGACGATAAGAAAGTTAAGTATAATATTATTCGGCAAACAAAACAAAAATAAATTATTTTTGAACACCAAACCTTAAACTTACCAGTTTTGTAAAAAAAATGAAGGTAAGATTTGGGAAGCTGACATCTAGCAAAAAAAGGAGTGGAATCTGTGTAAAAAATCATTGCAATCTTTTTATGTAACACGAAGTGTTTACTATTTAATACGATGTTATCACCGGACCATGGGCATATGCTATTATAGACCTGAGCCTTAGGAAACCCCCCCAACTTATCATCATTTTCACTAGCTTCTCCTAAGTCAAATGAATAAAGATAATTGAAACATACTTTACACGATGGTTTGTTACACACTACGCAAAATAGTTTAATATTAGTAGATCCTCGCTAGAAAGAAATATTTAAAATTTAAAATGAAAATTAACTTGCACCAATAATCACTCTTTTTTATCTATTTTCGCACACTCTAACACCAGGCTATTCTTTGGAGTTTCGTTAGATTGGCAATAGAAACTCAGTTATCATTATTAAGCGGCTCTAGCGTAGTATTGTTTTATAATCTATCTTTCGTAACCTACAAACAACTTAGACCTTTACGTGCAGTAGTTTCGAAATGAGTGTTATTTTATCCCGGCTATTACAATCGAACTTCCCGTTGCAGGCGGCATTCGCTCAGGTAATCGTTTTCTACAACAAAAATGCAATAATGCGGCAGAAATTCATAGGAAATTGTATGTTGTATATGAAGAAAACGTTATTGTGATAGTACTCTGAGAAAATGGTATAGCCATTTGCGGACAAGATGAACTGATGTCCACGATGTAGGCGGTCAGCGGAGGAAGTCTCCAGAAACAAATCAAGTGAACAAATCGGTTTGTGAGCGCCGATGTTTCACAATTTCTGAATTATCTCTTGATTTTCCTCAAATTTATTGGTCAGCTCTTTGTGATAATGTTACAGTAAAACTCGGCTATCACAAATTTTGTACACGGTGTGTCCCCAGACGTTCAAAAACAACATCAAAGGAATTCTGACCTAACATTTTTGCAGCGTTGCAGTGTGTAAGAAGGAACTTTTTTGAGTAAGGGCGTAATAGGAGATTCAACATGGGTTACCTTGGTGAACACCGAAAGAAGAAGGCAATCGTAACAGTGGATGTATACGAACTTACCCGATAATCCGAAAAAAGTCAAGCAAACCTTATCCAACAGAAATCCTATGGTTACCTAGTTTTGGAACTATACTGGAATTTTGCTAGTGTAGTTTATGGAGCTTGGTATCACAATTACTGCAGCGACGTACTATGAAACTCTAAAACATCTGCGGAGAGCAATACAAAACAAAAGCAGAGGACTGTTGTCATCAAGCATTATCCTTCTTCATAACCATTCACACGTCATACCGCAGCACAATTAAAGGAACTACATAAGAATTTCGGATGGGAGATACACGACCACCCGCCTTCCGATTTTTATTTTTTCACCAAGATGAAAGTTTGGTTCGGAAAGAAGCAGTTTGGAACTATCGATGAGCTGAAAACCAGTGTACAAGATTGGCTAAAATGCCAGGCGGATACATAGTACAACGACTGTATAGGAAAACCGCTTCCCCATTACGACGAATACCTTAATATTGGTGGGAACTAACTTGATAAATGATTTAGATGTATGTGCTCTCCTGTGTTTCGATTACCTCAACGCAAATTAAAAAAAAATAGCCCTCATATTTATTATTTATCAAGATGCGCTGGACAGCGATGCCGCCAGCTCTTTTATAACTTATCTCTGGACCCGTTTTTGTACGGCGTAGACATTTGCACGACTAGGTTAATTATTAACGCTGTCGAAATCAGATATAATGTGAATTGTACGGCCTTTGTAATATTATATCTCGTTCCTTGAACTAAAATTTATAAACTAGCAACTCAACTTGACCTAAAGTTTTGCTCTCTGGAGAAATATGTTCCAATTCTGTAGTGTATTCCTAACATTTTCCATAGCTGTAACTGCATCAGACAGTTTTGTGCAATATTTCTTCTTAACCTTAGTAATTTTTTGAATAAAAGGATTTTGAGTCCATACTGTAATACTAACAACACCAACAAAATTAGGACGGGCACATTTGTAGTACCAGATTCACGTTTCTCGGAATATTTCTCGTTTCCAGAATGCTCAGCATTGTATTCAACGTTATTCATATCAGAACCATATCCTTATAGCTTTTCCCTAAAGCAGGAATAAAGGCTCTAGCCATAACCATTCAGAAGAAAGACAAAGATCCAAGATTTCCGGCAAACAAAAAGCCAATCAGCCTTCCTAACGGAATATTTAAATTGGAAGAACACTTTGCAATTTTCAACTGCAGTCTTATCAACAACATCCTGTAAACTAAATTTTAGAGACGTTTGAGCTACGTCAGTTTGTTGGACATCGAAAAGGCATACGAAAAGGCGCGGAGGAATGCCTTAATCTTCATGATGTCTATACTAAGGCTACCCAGAGATATCATACGCTTCACGAGTTCATTCCTTCAGAACCTAAGGTTTTGTGTAAAGTTCGAATCGGCAATTTCAACACCAAAGTTGCCAAAGAGGGCTTCTCGCAGGGCTCACCCCCTCCCCGACCTTGTTTAATATACATATATATATATATATATGTGAATGACATTCCAAAGTTTGGAGGTATAGAATGTGAAAGCACCTGAAACACAATTCTGTCTAACAACTACAGAATTTCATACAACAGAGCTAGATAGGTAAAGACAGCATAGGAGCTGCCAAAGTTCATCAAACTTTGGAAGATCAAGCTAAATTCCCACAAAACATAAGTATTACGCTTCATTTCGCGAGGAAAAACAACCGATATAGGCAGACACAAGATTAAAATAAAGGGGCATCTATTTAGGCATTGTCTTAGATTCAAATTTAAATTTCAATTACCATGTCAAACGAAGAGTACCCTTGGTTAAAAGTTTACTTACAAAATCTGTAATGTTCTAGGAGCAAAAAGCAATATCAAACTGAATACCAAAATCGAAATTCTAAATTCAGTAGTTTCTCTGCTCTAATGTACGGTAAAGAGGTGTTGACTTAGGGATCGTCTCAAACCAAACAAATAATAACAACGGTGCAAAATAAATTACTTTCCTTCATATTAAATGCTCCATTTTATATCCGTACTGACGATTTACGAAAAAACCTTAAAGCTTACAACCTCATCAGTCACTCAGTTATTCGAAGAGAAAACATGCTTGAGCGTCTTTGAAATCACCCGGCGAACTCAATAAAGTTAGTGGCTCAACAAATCGAAGTCTAATTACCAATACTCCAGTATTGGTACTCCAAAATCATTCCCTACGCCCATTTTGACGGGGATGCTAAAAATGCACCCTAATATAACTTAAGACTCCTGAAAACATTATTGTATAAACCTAGCAAATGTTAAATTTTGTTTTCGTATGGCATGTCTATAAATTTGCCCATTGATCTGAATTTATTTACCAAATACAATTTACACTATTTTTTAATCCGATTAGTTTATGAAATAGGTATACCCGATACAATACTAAAAGTAACTCAAGTTTATTTACCAATACCATATAACATAATACGGCATTTTATAAACTTTCACAATATTGAGAGATGCACGCTACCAATCGTGGAGATTCCCACGAGAACAGTTACGTAATAGCACGTATACCCGGGAAAATCTTGTAATCGAATGAAGTTGTGTAATATTTCAAAAGGACTATTTTCAGAATAATGCTTAAAATTTGAAGAATTGTGTTTGGGACCAGAAATTTATTGTAATTTTAAAATACTGGTGGAGAAATCCTGAGGACGCATTAACTGACCAGCTAATTATTGCTTCGTTAGTTTCAAAAATAACATAAAGTGCAATTTGAATTGGTTTCATGCAAGTAATCAAACTTTAATGTAATTTTATGAAAAATGGTAATTACAATATAAAGCAAATTTATTAATGGTGACAGCTTATATACGCTGATAAATCGAATGTTTCTATCACTTGCGGTTTCGCAATCAATAATAATTAAGTATTTAATAATAGTTATCAACCTATAGCAAGCACATAGGAACGGTTTGTATTTATAATTTCCAAACAAGCTACGTTATTTAGGTTTCGTTAACAAACTACTAGTCATGTTTATGACAATAATTTATTATAATAATATACAGGGATAACAGTAATTAGATGTACAAAGTTTCTTTAAACAAAAACAACATTTAACTTATATATGAGAGATGCATTTTCAAATGAACAAAAGGCATCAACATAATTTGGAATATATTAATAACTATATTGTAATTAACTAATAGCACCTTCCATTTTACCGTGTTATTTGCAACAATATTTTGTAATAAAGAGATGCCGTTGCTATCATTCACCTTTAAATAAACTTCTATGCACTTGCACAACTTCACTCTTTTAAACCTAGAGTTTTGCTTAAACTTCTAGTTACGAAGAAATTGTTATCAAAGTCTGTGCCAAATATCTGAAGTTAAATGTCTTAATAATGATTTTATATAACTATCATAGAAGATGTTGAACATAATATTTAAATTCGAAGAAAATTATTTTAGAGAATGATGTGATAAAGGAATTTGTCTTAAGTTCATAACTTTGAATACTGTAATTTCGTAGTATCGGCTGAATCCTATATTACGCAAAACTGTTAAAAGATTTTATGTTATCTATCATACAACAAATAACTAATTAGTCTTCATTTAGAACTATTTGTCGACACATTACCCCAACGAATTCTGTATTTCGAATGACATATCGGACTTTTAAAGAATAATGGGCAATAGTCACACACTGGCAACGTGACGTGCTAATCTAATTTGTTTTAACTATAAAAAATTCATGTGAACAATGAATTGGATCTACTCAGCTGAAGTCTTAACTAAATACTAAATTGTGTTATACTAAGTCATAACTGTAATACATTTTTATTTTATCTACTATAACTTGTTAAAAATTACATGAAAATTAGTTTCTGGTTAAACAAATATCAGCCCTGTAAGTTCCTTCTATTAATTATGCTAATGATATTTTTCATTTCAAACGGATCTAAGCAAAATTCGAAAACGGTTTTCGCGCTTACGCTACGTACAATTTTAGATACAGTGACAGTGAGAACATGAGACCACTTAACACGAAGGATAAAATGTTGATTCTTTTAAAATATTTTTACCTAATGAAAAATTCGTAATCAAAGTCATATACATTTAAAATTAATTTAAATTGTAACGTATCATTAAATTTACTAAATAATACGAAATTTCTGTCAACCTATTGCCGATGTTAATGGAAAAATGAAAAGCATTTACAGATTTTTGCAAGGATATTACAGAATTATGGACGATAAGGGTAGAACATAGGAATAAACTTTGTTATTAGAGCTAAAGAGGACAACCATTTTCTGACATCAATAAAAGTTATACATATAATTGTTCAACGATCAAAAATATGCTTTCAAATACGTATATCTCTTCAGTATTACCATCTTGCCAAAAAAAGGACAGAAAGAATTAATACAGAAAATTAAAAAAATTGTTATCTCAAAACAAAAATATAAACATGCGTCAATTTCGGCAATCATTTTTGCCCGATATCTAGGATCTATGTGCGTTATTTAGCGCTAAATTATAAAATTGGACCAACTTCTACATTTACAGAGAAAAAAATATGATCGTAATATTAATGAAACATGAATCATAAATAGCCTTTCATTAATATTATAAAACATTTCATTAGTTTAATGAAATTTTACTCGTTAATCAATTATCAAATTATTTGGTTGAATGAATAAATATTCATTGACTAGTTGACTAAATAAACATAAATTAATGTCAAATTGTCTTTAATGCAGAGAACAATTATTTTGCGCAACAAATGCTTTCATTATGTTTATGAATTTGTTCTTGATACTTTAATGAGATCATACAGTTAATTCGCTTAATAAGTAACCTAATACATGGAATTATTTCATTCCTCTAACAAATGTTTCCTTTAATGTTGCTTAAGTATCGTATTTCAAGTAATAAGGGTTCATTCTACCTATTGTAGCGGTCATTTATTCAACTATTATGTTCATTAAATCTATTCAAATCCTTGTCGAACGGTCCCGGGATTGAAAAAAATTTTCATACTCCATTATTGTGCAATAGAGCAACGTAGCGCTAGGGTGTTGAATTATTATTTTGGTGCACGCAAAAGTGTTCCTTAGATATAATATTTTATATACTCTGACTTCAAACAAAAGATACACCTTTTTTTAATTAATTACTTATTTAAAAATTAATTTTGAAATGATTTGTTTTATATGCAAAGCAGAGATTACTACCATTTAGAACATCTAGTTATACATCATAAATGCTTTCATGATCTTAACACTGATTCTACATTTAGATACTGTGACTGCAGCCAAGCAGTCACAAAAAATTAAAAAATTTATCGATTTTTAAAAGCCACGTGAATCGCAAACATACCAATAAATACTATTCCTACACAATTTAAAGTAATATTTTTAAAATGACGGGTTTATATACCACCGTAGATGATCCAAACAATTTGGCGTTATGTACAAAAGTGCAACGATTTTAAAGCAATAATAGACAAATGGTCATTTTATAAAAAACCCATCAGGCTATCGCTTGGTAAATTATTTAACAAAACAATGTTATAACATTTTTAGCTTATTTGTTTTAGAATAATATAGATATTAAAATAGGCTTCGGAATTAAGGAAAGATTTTTAATTTTCTGATGGATCGCATCAAACACTAGAATATTGTAGACCTATTTGAAAAATTAAAAAATGCAAATGAAATATTTGGGGCTAAGTAAATATTTGTATTTCAAAAAAGATTTAATAGTACATATCCACATGTTAACAAGTGGAGGAATCAAAATTTCTATGGTAACATTGATTTTTGTATTAAGATGGCAGCAACTAAGAAAAAAAACTTGAGCTGCTGAAATGCTTTGTTCTAGGATTTGCATAAACAGTACATGCCGGTTAATGTGGTCACTTTTGCCTGTATATTATCTCTATCTTATAAATGACTGATTTTCTTATCCAAAAATTAATAAAACACAAAATTTTAACAAAATACGTGTGAAAATCTGTGACGTGAAAAAAATTGAAAATTAATTACGTATGTACTACAATGTATTTTTATATATGGCTTCAAAGAAAGCAATACCCAAAGTGTTAATTCGTTGGCCTCTTTAAGTAAACAACCTCATAAATTACGATATTTACGTAGATTACTTTCGACCTAATTTCAGATATAACTACCTACGTAAACTATTAAAAGCACTATTCGTATGTTTGAACATTTTTAACAATTTTTTTAACAAATATGACTATTTAACCGGCGTTTGTTTTATTCCTTTAAATATTCAGCATAATGAACGGCTTGTTATATTAACCAGTGAACATAATAACCGTCTGCATATGAATATTTGTTCTAAATAACTTTGAAATAAGTTGAAAACTATTTTTTATTATAAACTATGCAATGGCGTTTTTTTGTAAATTATTAATAGTAAAATTTTAATAAATTTTAAATTATGAGTGACCTAATATAGCAGATCCACACTGATTGAAAGTTCGTTTTATAGATGAATGCAGTACTGCTTTAATTTGGGCACTCCATAACTATTTTATGCCTACTACTAAAATAACAAAAAAATGTTCATATTGGCAAGAGGAGTATCACTAAATTTACTATAAATGATTCTCAGGAATCACTAATTGTTATTGGTTCTAACCAACAAGAGCTGGAAGATCAAATCAATTTCCTTAGTAGAACACGAATCACCGTTCAACCCAGCATTTATGCGATTGGAAATTACGTTTTTAGTATTAAGGACATTTTTGTTAATTTTCATGACATAAGATACAAATTTACTAATACATTAAAAGCCTTAGATATGTATTTTAAAGTAATTTATTTTTTTGAATTAGAAATGTTTTATAATTTCATAGAGCAGTGTTTTTTCAAATTTAAGGATAACAAAAGGTATTCAAAAGTACATATTTTAATTTCTCATTTACCTTAGATTTGTAATTGTTATAGAAGTGCAAAAATAAAAGACGTTTTTTTATTTTTTTATCTTCTTAACTTTTATAGATGAATGTGTTGATTAAATAAAAAATCTTGTATTATTAAAATTATAAACCTTATGAACATAATGAAATTAGATTATTGGATTATTGAACACATTTGGATAATTAATGAATACTATCATAAATATAACGAATTTGTGATCATAAAATAGACGAAAGTTATTGTCAAATAATGAAATACTTTTCTTTATATGGATGAATTCAATCTTCACTTCTAAATTAATAACTTTTCTCGTGAACTTAATGCAGCTTTTCATTGTATTTATTATATTTTTGATTCTTTGTACACAAAAAATATTTATACTAGAATACTGCAACACCTGATAATTATCAGGATGAATAAATCCAATCAGATTCTCATTAAATGGCTTTCAGCACATATGAACAACATGTAATGAAATAGACGTCTAAATTGAATTATATCCTAATTTAAATCGACAAGGGTCGCCCTTGTGTCAACTACGTGGTTCGAACTGTGGGCTTTACATAAAGAAAGCATAAGTACGATTACATATAACCATGAGATCATTAATTAAAGTACGTTACTGAAGTGGACGTCAAGTTCAAACATGCACTAGTAAATTATACGAGACTCGAAAGTGATGCATATCCTTTAGTTGCTTCACTTTATCTAGTTACAGTAATATAAAATTGAGTTGAATACCTCTCAATGGTACCGCTTACTGGCGGATCATTGAAAATTAAATGGTCGATGAATAAATGTTGTCATACGAGATGTCTTTAGGTTAAGATATTTTTGTAAACGGTAGCTTTTTGGTGGTGAAATTTATTTATTTCGAATTCATTTTTCAAAACGTTTGTAGTTGAAGTTCTTAATCAGTATACGCAATCGAAACCCTTTCAAAGAGATGACATGACCACCTAGTTGTGTATTGCCAATTGCATTGATATTTATTATAGCCCTCATTAATCTACCGTAATATTTTACAATATTAAACATTAAATATAAGATTTTGAACGCACATAGAAAAGTACTTTAAAATATACGTACATGTTGCAAAGGATATACATAGTTCGATGGAGTTAAAATTAAGTAATTTTGTAAACAAGATTAAATTTTAAAATGGTTCTAAGACAACACTAGTAAAATTTTTAATCAAGGCCCATTCTAGACTTATGAACCTCATAAATAATATAGAATACATTATCTTCTAAAATGGCTATAGTCTAAGTTATGACGTTATGACGTTATGACGCCTTTGGATACTATCTTCCTCAAAATTCAGTAAGTTGGCTAATAGATGATATCACCAAATTGGTAACGATACATGTTAAAATTTCCCTTAAAGCTTATCAAGTGCTAAGAACTAACCGAAAATAAAGCACTCGCGCTTATTAAAACAAATGTCGTATGTCCACTGTAATCTGCTAGAACATTAATGCTTTTCGCTTGTTGTAGTTGTAGTTGCTGTTGTTGTCAGTGAAGTCTAACGAACCGATACTCAGGTCTATTAGATATATTGTATCAGTTCTCAATAGCACTATCCTTGAAGACCTAAGATTTTCAAAAACCTCATTATCTTATGTGGCGGAGCGTTTAAAGTTTCGCTGAGTTCAGGGAATAAGACCCAAAGGTATAGTCTCGCACATTGCTCAGAGCTGGAAAATCAGGACATTTCCCCAGGAAATTTTCTAAAAAGAGCATCGGAACTGGGTTTGCTTAAAACTGTACATAAAATTGTACTAGTGACTTGTTTCTGGGTTTGTTTATATCACTATTGTTTGAATCTGAAGAGCAGGTCGACCCCAATGGTGGATTCTTTGAGAGAATCATGTAAGCTGATATTGAGGGCAGCTGTTTGAACAACTGTACCAGCACTGCTCTACAAAACTGCTCTCTCCTCACTGGCACATCCCTGATGACCAGGGATCCAGGAAATAGTCACATGTTTGTTCCTAGATGCTAGGACCTATACGTTCCAATAGCATCCCCACACCAATCCGAATGATATGGTGGGGTACGATAAGGCCTTAATAGCACCTTGACTGTCAGTAAAAATGGTAAACTGTTGATGGAGATAGTCCTTACTGATGAATTCCTTTGCGGAAGTTGAAATTTCATATATTTTGACTTAAAACACAGAATCGTATGGCTCTAATTAAATAATTAATTTCATTTTTGGAGATTTACTGCAAATACCTGTTGCAGAAGTGGTGTTAGGTTTTGATCCGTCTGTAAACCAAATTAGGCCTTGACAATCAAGAAGTTGCTGTAAATCATTAATTCAATCTGCCATCTTGAAAATTTCTGTAGAAAATAGAGTGTTTCAGGCCTTAACTGAGGTAACATGACCATCCGTACTCCAGCATATACTCAGTAAGTTGACGCCGTTTGAATTGGGGCAGTCTGGATGTAGCTCCCATAGCCTCTGTTTGCACCTAAAGTCGCAAAGAAAAATCAAGCAACACCTCCACAGCTGATATTGGTGTGGTCGTTAGGGAGTTTATGATACCTAGGCACGCCGTACGCTGTATTTAGTTAATTTGAATGTGGTTGCTTTGGCTTGATATGCTCGGCCACCAAAGAAGTAGTTATGCATAAGTCAAGTCTGGTCTGACGACTGCCGTGTACAGTTGAAGTATCACTTTGCGAACCAAGTTCCACATGGCATCATAGGTGTCATAGCACATCCAAAAGATGGCTGCTGCATTCTTTGCTAGTTCATATATGTGATGCTTACATGTTAACCTTTGATCGAGTGTTATGCGCAAATATTTAACAATAGAATTCCAATATATAGAGTTTTGAATAGCATTTATCCTACTGTTGAAGGGCGCCACCTTCGTTATGCTGGAATTAATCATCGGCTGGTGAAAGTCAGTTGCTGTGTTTATGGCATCTTGGTTAACAAATTCAAAGTTCCCAGTAATATGCAGAACAATGTCATCTGCATATTCCTGGGGAAAAATTCCTTTAGAATTAAGTACCTTTTGTAGATCATCAACTGCTAAGTTCTATAAGAGTGGTAACACAAGGTCACCTTGTGGGTGTTCTCTTGTAGCTGACGTTGCTATTTCACACCGACTTAGAGTCGCCTGGAAGGTTCTGTCTTCTAGCAGGTTCCCTACCTACAACAAGATGTTGAGATGTACATTATGATAGGAGTCAGCTGAGTTCATAGAGTCGAAGAAAACACTATCAAAGGTTCCCTCGATGTCTAGGAGTACATCCAGGTTGGCCTGTTTGTCAGCTAGCACGTTTTTGGTTCTGTAAACAAGCTCGTGTAAGTCTGTCTATACAGACTTGCCTGGTTGGTGGGAATGCTGTTTGTGGTCAAGCAGATTAAGCCATCACAAGATTGCCTAGCCGTTTTGGATAAGAAAGTCACCCTTGATTGTCGCTAGGCTTATGGAATATAGCCTAGTGCGAAGCTGCACCTGTAGAGCTTTAAGAGGTAACAGTCGAAGATTTCGATGCTCTCTCAAAGTAGAGCAGGATAGATACCCTTACTACATGGTGATTTATAATATTTGAAGCTTTTTATATCACAAGTTACTTTATCCAAGTTTAGTATCGTGGTGGCGAACTTTCATGTACAGCTGTGAGATCTATGGACGCTATCATGTTTCATTGATGCATTATTTGATTTAGCTCCTGGTAAATGCGTATCAATCAGACAGTATAGTTGCCGGATGAGAACCTTAATGATCCCTATTTACATTTCTTTGAGGGCCTTGCGTAATCTTGTCGTCTGAATAGAGACTCAATGCCTTCACAGAAAGATATCCAAGCTTCAAATTAAATGACTGAGCTAGTCTTTCTGGCCCTGTTATTAAAACATCTGATTTATTTCGACAGAACATCTATGAAACGATCCCACCATGGAACGTATGTGCTTTTAGGAGAGGTCAGTACATGACAGTTCTCCTGAAATGGCTTGAGGGAATCTCTATAGCAGTTCTGGGCAATGCGATTTGTGTTCCTGCCTTGGTGAAGTTGTAGGATTTGGTAGATTTCCATTTGAAAATCAATATACCTGTGATCCGAAAGGGATAGTGCTTGGCAAATGCTCTATCTGGTGATTGTTGGTAACATGCCAGTGGAGAATAGTGTGATATCAAGCACGTCCTTCCTTCTAACTGATAAACATAGTTGTATTGCCTTGATAAGAAATGTGTAAATTTGTTGTTGTAAGGTATTTTACCAAATGAGCATACCTTTCGTTAATATTAGTGCTGTCCTATTAAGTCTGGAAAGCATTAGCATCACATACATCACATTCTCTTTGTTTCTCATACAATATTGCTTTAGATCCCTTAACTATTGAATGTGCTTTATCCTAGTAATGAGTAGCTGGAGTGTTACTCGTTGTATAGAAAGGAACTGTGCGAAATTTAACACTTTGATGGCCTGCAGATAGGATACTTCAACGCCCAGAATCACCCTGATACCCTAAGGGGAATTCTGCTTCCTCCGTTCATGAACTATCCACATTTCAGGTTTTAAGCCAGGATTTTGTCCGGAAGGCGTCGTAGTGCAAAATCGGTATCGTTATGTGATCTAGATAACATATCTGATCTTAGGGAGGCTGAAAAATCCAGCGCAGTGAGTTTACGCCCTTCCTCTATAGTCAGCGAAAGCGTTTTCTGCAAAAGCCACTCTTTACTCAGCTCATCGGCATAAGGTGGCGCGATGTTTTCCCGCATTAATTGTTTAGTGGAAGCTAGATATAGGTTCACCCGAAGGTATCCTGTCCAAGGCTTCTACAACATTGTTTATGGTCTTCTTTCTCGGTTCTGCAGATATCATCATCTCGGGATAGCCGTTCAAGGAGATTGACACTCTAAGTGCGGACTCTACAGGCCTGGTATATGGAATTTGTTTTAGTTCGTTTCTGAGGTACACTAGCTCAACATGGTGTACCACCTGCTGATCTTAGACGTTTAGTAGGTTTAGATCTACTTTTAGGTTCCCTGTTTCCTACCGTCTTGAGTTCAGTAGGAGTATCGGTTTTCAACCGCTTTTGAAATCTAGGGTTTCCTCCTTTGGGCTCCAGGCAGCTTTGATCTTGGATTGGGTAGTCTGGGACTGCTCACATAAAAATTGATCTGCTCTGTTTAAGCTACCCGACATTCAGATATTGCCGAAGCCCCCTCGTTGGACATATGAGGTACCACCGAGGCATTGCGCCCTGATTACATGAATTTTTGCGGTGATGCAGGTTCTATAATTGTTCCCATTAGTTGTCAGTAAATGTAATGTCGATTGCCCCAGAACAAGGCGACTTAATACGTCTGATGCCCCGACGTTGACCGCCTGAATTGGATCTGTGCCTCGCCATACATTTCCTCACCACACATCCCCTCGTCAAGTATCATGACTTGGGATTACATATTTGTTAAATTGTTGCCTTCGCGTGATCCAGGCTATTAAGCCAAGGTCCCCGCTCATCTAGCTGGGAGTCCCTGTTCCGCAATATGGTTATAGGAACCCAACCGGGCTAGTGCTTACGGTTTTATGGTGTTGAGCTCAACGCCGCCACGAGAAGGTACTCAGACGGATCTATAGAGAAAAGAGCAGAGGGTGGTGTAATACCGTCTGCCCGCCTGACTTTGGGTATGTATCTTCACAATGTTTAAAACCGTTCACTTAAAATCCTTTGCGTTGGCCCATGATTATCCCTTAATCATTCTTTCTCTGAATTCGTTCTCACAAATTTTGCAAATATTTCCATAGTATATATGAAGGCTCTTCTAGTGGCGTACATCTTTATAACTTTTTTTTTCTCATTAACTTCTTTTTCGAATCCCGTTCAATTTATTTTAAATTTTACATGAGCTTCTACAAAAGTATTTTAGATGAATTTCTTTAAATTAGTACTCGTTAACTAATGAATTCGGTCACAGTTCGCAGATGTATTTTTAAAATTATATTTGTTAAAGTGTTCCACCCTAGGGACGCCGCCGTGTAATTATAAAGATAATGGTAATAGGTAGTTCTTGATATTCCCCTTTTACATTACAAAGCGTATATGTTTTTAATTGTACAACATTATCATCACTCCATTATGCTGTTTCAATCATAGCTCCTATTATTTTAACGCCAGTTTCCTTTAAGAAATTACTGCCGGTAATTTTATGCCTGTGACTGATGAATATCCTCTTTGATTCAGTTGCGCTACTTCTACTTTATAGTGAGTTGAAATCCTAGCATACGTTCACACGGTAGTTGTAGAACCTATATCTAACATCTAAAAAAGTGTGCAGTTGTGAACGTTTCTGTTAAAACAAAGAATTGTTAATACTTAGCGCTAACGACCCCTTCTTCTCTTTTAATTTACTGTACTACTTTTTTCACCATACGTTATTCTTCAGGGACATACTTGAATTATTCTTCAACTCATTCTAGTTCTTTCTCTCAAAACTTAAGCGAATGTAGGTATTATAATGATGAAAACTACATTAACTCTACATAATTTAATAACATATTATGACCTGTGGTTATACACTGTTAATCTTAAAACATCCTTTAATTATTTGGAACCAACCAATGTATTCAAAAACGACTATACATAAATATTTTAAATAAATTAAAGGTTTAGTTTTAGTGTCCTACGGCTCGTTATCCTTTTTTATTTTCTAATTTAGCATTGACTAATTTTGATTAAAATTCAAATTTCCAAGAATAAGTAGGTTGCGACGTAATTCCGGAAGTTAACGTACCAAATGGGACAGAGTTGTAACGACGCAATGCCAAGCAGCTCAAAATATGGTTGAAATTATAATACACATAATAGGTGTATGTATCATGCAGCGAGTCGGGTCGTAGGGGGGCGCTAGATGGTTGACGGCGATTGGGCGTTTAATATTAATAGAAAAAGAACACGGGGGTAGTAACTGTCTTCACAACGAACTATAACTAAATAAGCAGTAGAAAGAATTGAGCGCCACGTTATTTTATGTTGGAAGTACGTCTGGAAAGTGGTTAACTTCTTGAAAGTACCTCGTAGGCAAAATAACGAAAACCTAATATAACACGAAAACTAAATTATAACAATTCAGGCGAATTGTTACTAAAAGATTTAACGAATACACTAAACACGAAGTTTCAATTTGAAACTTTACGAACGTCACCTGTAAAGAAAGTTATGGTTAGATGCACAACAGAAATAA